>APFE030988307.1:0-13961 GCA_000404065.3 Pinus taeda
CATCTCCCCATCTGCCCTAAAAGACCTGAGCGGCCTGACTCCTCACGTGCCAACGGGAATGACACTACTGTGCCTATCCTCAGTAGCTCCAGTGTCCAATATACCAATGAGAGAGAACCATCTCCATTTAATGCCCTGTCTGGTGTCCTGCCGATGCCACCTCCTCCTACCAGCTCCTTCTAGAGTAGGCTAATCACCCTGTGACTCCACGCACAGTCAATATGCCAAGACAACTCATGAAATCTGTTTGCTCCCTTGTCAAACCATCCTGTCACTAGTGTTGTCTGAGGCTCTAATGGAGATCTGAAAATGTGTGTGCGCCCAAACGTCAGATCCATCACGCAGCTACTACCATCACCTACCAACTCTATCATGTGATGAGAAATCCCACCTGGATCCCAACAACAGTCTGGCCTTCGAGTCCTTTTGGTAATCCATGGTCTCTACTGAAATGTGGCCATGGATGTATCCAACTACCTCACCTGCTCCATCAGGTACCATCTTAGTACCTCTTGCCATCCAATCCCAAAGGAGGGATTGAATGTACAATCGCATGTGGAAGGAACAAGCCCTCTAAGTTGATGCGGTGTCATACTCAACTCATGTCGCTCAGTCCTGCTAACTTGGCCATCCCCTCGGGTATGTCTAGACAACTCTACCTCCCTCAATCCAATGCGTAAGGGTGGGCTAATAACACAGTAGATATCGTCAGTGTGCCTCTGAAACGAACTGTGCTGAAATCCTAACGTGTGGTCTCTATGTTGCCCCTCATCAATGACTAGCCCAAAGGATGGTTGCATATCCTCCTTCGTCATGGAATCAACATGAGCCTCCAATTGCTCCTCCATAGACAACCCAACGTGCAAGACATGCTCACCAATTAGCTGCAGGTGACTATCTTTCGGTAACTCTGGCATTGATTTGGATGCCTCCATACCTATCGACTCCTCATCGACAGTGGAGATGTTTCCCGACACCTCATCAACCTGTGGTGCGCTGCTATCAACTGAGTACTTGGTCACAACCCCGGATACCTCATCAATGGATTTCTTAACAACGGATCGCATCTTATCAACGGGTGTATGCTCAATTGTCTCCTTTCCAACCATGGCCCCTTCAACTACTCCTTCGTCATTTGCCTTAATCCTTCTCATCATCCCTACATAATTCCACTGAATTCCCACTGATTTGTGCATGTCTCTTAGTTCACAGAGCTCCCAAAAAGAGAGGGATGCCTGAATACCATGTCTCAATGATTGGTATGCCCTCCAATTTGTAGCTAATAACTCCAGATCAGTTGCAATCATGTCTTGCCATCTTGATGCATTATCCATAAGTTTAGGCATAATGGATTTGTTGTATAATTAAGAATGGTCCTGATTCCCAATTGTGGTATGAATCAACTACTTCTCCACATCAATCATCATTTGTTGCATCCCAATCACCTCATTCAAGGTTACTGCCATGTTGTTTGATTTTAACGTTTCTTTGGATTCTATGATTTCTTAGTTATTATTTTTTATTTTTATTCTGGTCTTGTCATAGAATGAAGGGTTTCCCCCAAGCTGAGCCAAGAACCTGGCTTTGATACCACTTAATATTCCTAACAAAAATATTAAGTGAATAACAGAAACATGCACTATAACAACAACTAGGACAATACATACATAGGAAATCAAAACACAAGAGGAAATGCACCAAAACTCTGAGCCATTTTATTTATTTCCGAGCAAATAGAGTACAAATGAGTATGAAAGAGGAACCTGGGCTTGCTACAACAAGAAAATCTAAAACTAGGTGATGATCAAGCTTCCCAAATGTCAGATGAGCTCCCCATCATGATTCTGCGCTAGCCCATAAAATTATTGCCACAACTGCTGTAGGTGAATTGAGATTTTCGCCCTCAAATCTACTCCAAAAATTCTGTAAAATTAGATGTAGGCTCTCTGCATCAGCGCGAACAAATCCCAGAAATATCTCACGGACCCAAGTGGTGGAAATGGTCCTGGGGTAAATTGCGCCCTCCTCCAACAATTTACGCTGCTAACTGCTGAATGGAACTAGGAATTCTACCCTCAGAAGTGCTCATAAAATTTTGTAAAATTAATCCTAGAAATGGATCCTGGATAAACCTCTAAGTCTAAAAGACTTCATATAAGAGGTGAAAGGTGCCAAATGGCACAAATCCTTTGTAAATCAGAGGAAAATGAAAATCGCACGCTACTCTTAGAAATAGTCTCATTGCAGGGATCTCTCCATTCTGAATCCAACGCAACTTAAATGGGCGAAAACGGATTTCAGATGGGAAAGCTATCATAAAATGAAGTTGCCATAGGAAAAAGAGGCAAAATCCCTTGAATAATGGGTCTAAAAACCCTCTAAGTCTTCCAAATCTCCCAAAAGAGCAAGACCACCAAAAAAGGAGAAGTTATGGAGAAGGCGGATAACACTATCGGGCCTTAAAAACATGAAGAAAACCATGAAAACAAGGCTATTAGAGGCTAAACAATGGTTGCATAGGGGCCGTCGGATCTGGCCGATCAACGGTCCAGATCCGATCGGCATATTGCATCGACGGTGACAGGCGGATCGGCAATCGCAATCGGCGTTGGCATGAACCATGTATATGGGGAGGTCGTGGGCTTATGCGATATCCGATTGCGACAAGTCGCATCGCAATATCGCGTCGACACATTACATTGGAGCGGGGCCGATATGTTATATATCATATCTGCGATGCGATGGCCAGACTCAATGGGGCGATAAGCTAGATTTGATATATTTTGAAATCCATTCGAAAGGCATTTCTAATGCATTTTCGTATATTTCGCTATTAAACGAAAATACAAAGGGGAAGCACGATTCGATGTAAACTGGACTCGAAAGGGTTCGGGAATGAAAATGTATAACATTTGAAGTCCGCTAAAGCCATGTTTGCGTTATTTTCACCATTTCAACATATTTTAAAATACAAAGGGGAAATTGTGGAGCAGGCCAATTGTGATATGCGATAGCAATTCCCAAGTGGACTCGATGGCGCTATAAAGCAAAGTTATGAATGTTTCAAGTCCGGGGAATAGTGTTTCTGCGGATTTTTCCGTGTATTGCAGCATTCTCTGTGTAAACATAGAGTGACCGTTTTTGAAGGATTCAAAGCGCCGATTGCCCCTTCATTACCAAATAGGTGGCATTCATCCCTGAGGGTGTTTAGTAATGATTGCTAAAGCCCAGAGATGGGATTTGAACGGACTGTGGTAGGAAGACAGAGAGCCCGAAAGGGAAAACCAACAAGTAGCACGATTTGGCTTAAAAGCCACAGAATGACAGATAACAAAGGCTGCTGAATTGTTGACAGTGGCCGAGTTGTTGTTGCTGTTGAAGGTTGCTGTTGGGGTTTTGCTGCTGAAGCAGAAGCCAAAGAGGTAGCGTAGAAGCCAAGGAGGCAACGTAGAAGCAAAAGAGCAGCTGAGGGAGCCTTTGGGGTCACTTGAAGTTCAAGTGAAAATCCAGAGAGTTGAAGGTCGCAGAAGGCAGAAAGAAGCCAGAGAGCCAGAGCTAGAGTCAGAGCCAAGATCCTGAGCCAGAGTCAGAGCCAAGAGCCAAAACCAAGAGCCAAAGAGCCAGAGCCAAGAGCCAGAGCTTCAAGAGCCAAGGGATTAAATGGTGCCTGAATCCACTATTTTTGTGTAGAACAACAGGAGTTGAGTCAAAGACTTGTAAAAAAGACTTACACCATAATCCCAGAGAGCCTAGTTGAATTAACTAGAGCTCACGGAGATGTAGCCCAAGAGTTGTGGGTGAACTCCTAATTAATTTGTTGTATTATGTGTTTGTTTTTATTGCTGCATTATTCACTGTTATATGCATTAATATATCAGTTTAAGCACATTCACATATCAGCAAAAACAACAGATTTTAAAGCAAATAATCAGTTGAAAACAACTACAAGCATACACCTATATTTTCAAGCATTTCTTATTTCCGCATTGGTTAATCAATAAGACTTGGGAAAATTCAAACTTTGGAAGTGGGAGAGGTTCTTGTAAGTTAGACAAGAAGCCTAAGTGCCCCATTTTCAGATCACTAGCCTCCTCTCACCAAACCCACAAAAACCCAGAAAGGGTTTGGGCTGAATCCACTGACCCCTGGTGACCCCCGACAAGTGTAAATTGTTCAATTCGGCCAGAAAACACCCTACAGTTTAGATACTGCTGAATTTGGCCCAAATCTCCCTCTAAGAAATTCTCCCTAACTCTTGCGAATTTCTCCCCTCAATCACCATGTAGATCCTAGCACGAATGCTCCCCAAATTCTGAATCTCTACAAGTGCACGGAAGCTGTCAGTAAACCCCTGTGCAGGCCCTAAAATAGATAATTTCGGTCCTCCAAAATGTAGCACTCTTAGCCCTGCAAATCCCGAAGGAAAAAATTGTCCTCTTTATGGATAATTCTCTACAAATTCTGTGGCTAAAACTCCATTGTCTGCTAGCTTCTCTCAGCCCCTTCGAATTTCCTTCTACGCCCTAAGAGAAGTGTTACCGCTCAAACTGGCAGGGGACCTAAGGGGGATCCCTAAAAGGCAAATGCTAAGCCAAGGGCAACAAATGGAGACTTAGCCCACTATCACCTCAGCTAAGGCTCTCTTTTATTTACAGACTTTCATCAATGGGAGGAGACTGTATATTATGGAGCCAACGATGAAGGATAAGTCAATGAAAGGATGAGGAGTGACTAGAATAATCCCTTCCCAGAAGAGTTAGAAAGATGGGAGTTTGCTTGCTTTCTAAGCAAGGTACAATGTCTTCTGGGGAAAGGAAGGGAGGATTTGAGGTTTAAGTTTATGGGCTTATGATTTATGAAGGAATTTCCCAATCCCTAAAATCCTCATTGAAATTTTTACCCCGGATGGTTCTTGAAGAATTGTCTTTTCAAAGGAACGGGACCACACGGGACCAAGTGGACCCAGTCTAGGTTAGGGGAGAAGAGTATGGTAACCAGTGATTATCCCTAACCTGGACAAGTTATGAAAATGGATCAAAGAAAGAATATCCACTTAAAGGTTTGAATTGATCTAATAAGGTACTATCCTTTGGGGATGCTAGGGCAATTTTTGATCCCGAAGCTAGGGCTTGCTTTTCTCACAACTCCATCGTCGAAATGGCCTCAAATTTAGAGGAGGACTTGAGGAAACACCAACGCAAGAGACTCCAAGAGATCGAACTTTTTGGATGGGTAGTTTGTCGGGAAAATGATGCCTAGGTGACCCAACTTGGCTAGACCCAGAGAAATTTGAAAAAAATATGTTTTTAGGTGACCACCTCTTGGTAGATCAGTGCCTTAGTCTCGGGAGAATGGAGTCTATGATGAATATGAGCGAGGATCTTTGATTTCCAATGAAGGCCTCAAGACCACTTCGCTAGACTTCTAGGTCAAGGAGAAGCAATCTTGCAGTTTTTATGCTTCGATTTGAAAAGGAGATGGCTTATCAAGGTCAATTCGTTGATAGAATTACCCCAGGATATTTTGTTCACATTACATGGCCCATACATTGAGATGTGCTATAATAGACACAAAATTCCACAACTTTAAGCAATAAATGCATGCAGCAATTAGCCCAAGAAATAGCAAAAATCCCAGTCCAATGTATATGACAAAGTAAAACAAGATTAACATTAAAAGCATGTACTTACATGTAACATAATATATCCAACCATCCACAATTGACAAAAGAGAAGCTCCAAGAGAAGATAGACCAATATCCACACATCAAAATACATCCATAAAGCTCCAATTCATCCTCTAGTAAAAGTGCGAGATTCTCAAGAGAGAAAAAATCCAATCCGAAGTGATGATGAGCAAATGAACTCATCTTAGTTATATTTATACACAAATTAGGAGTTCGAATTAGTCTCCTTGGCTTACATAAGCCCCAAAAATAAAATAATGCTTTAATAATTCAACTTTTGGTGACAAGCCCACTAGACTAGCTCATAAATGAAAGAATAAGCCTCTCAAGAGGTCAAATAATAAGCTATGCATGTCGTAGGGCCCTCTAAGAGGCCTAATGAGGTCCATGGGTGCCACAATGAAGGGTAGGACCTTCAAAAGCAATGGGCAAGGGGTTGGCCCCTTGTAATAACCTGTGGTGCTCCAAATGACATGTGGGGACACATAAGTGTCCTCATGGGTCACCAAACAAAATTGAAGATGCCTGTAGGTTGCTTGCAAAGACTAGGATGATGGTGTAGGTGATGCCACATCATTGTGCAAGTCCTAGATCATTTGCCAAGTGTATGGTGCAAATCTGGGGCCAACTGGGGATGATGGATCAGGTGCATCTTCGTCGTCCAAAAAGTTAAACGCGAACAATCTCTGAATGGCTATGGGGATCCATGGAGTGTTGTCTATTGTTGTGGAGGCCCATGGCTCTCAACGTACACCCTACATGTGCCAATGTAGCCCTCTGGAGGATTAGGACTTCGTGTAGGGAGACCAAACCCAAAATGGAGACCATCTGCAATCCTGCATAAGATCAAATGCGTCCTCTAGCCTTCCAGTACAATAAGTCATTAGAGAAATCAAGTAAATGAGGTTACCAATCATGGACCACAGGTGGGGACTTCATAATGGCCGACCCTTCCATAATGGGCTTCGAGATGTGCTAATGTCTCCTAAACTCCAAATGGGGTTAACCAATAATCCTATTAGGTGGTTTCTACTTCTAAAGGGGATAATATAATCAAGATACATCTTTTAAAAGGTGGTGGCATGAGGCAGATAGGTGAATGAAGTAGGGGATGAGAAGGGGCAACCCTGGGTTACATGTTGTGGTATAAGGGTAGCTAACAAGAGGGAAGCCCACACTTGGGTTGATAATGTATAGAAGGAAGCAACTGTGGTACATGTGGTGCCCCGACGTTAATTTTTCTACCCTTCTTTATATGACTTCTTCCTTTTTATGATTTTCTTTGATTAACTACTTGGGGCTCAAGGTGTAAGAGCATGATGTATAAGATATAGCAGTGACTACTCCCCTTTTAAGGTAGGATGGTTCATTGCCCACTAGGGGTTGGGACAATCATGGATTCCTTTATGATGAAGGAGGTTCATAGAACCTGTAGGAATCAGGGTGATGGCCATGATGATGGGGTAGAGCTCATGTATTGGCTTTTGCCCACATGCTAAATGTGTTTGTCCCAACCATCTTTTGCATTTTGTGGTAATTTTCCTGTTGAATGTGGCCAAATATACTTTTATCTTTCTTTTTAGCTACATCAACCTCTGGGCTTCATTCCAGGCCATGACCCAAGGTGTGGGCAAGTGGAAGGGGCAAGCTTACCCTATGTGGACCTAGTGGAGGAATGTGGACCCAGGCGGGAGAAATGATAAATGGGGTAATAATGAGTGGAAAGAGGGTAATATAAGTGGATAAGGGAGCGGGACCACACAACCAAAGTCGGGGTTTCCCATGAAATACCATCCCTAGAGCCAAATGGTCAATAAAAGATATCCCACAGTACTAGAATCCAAGGTTAATATCCATAAGGGGTCTAGGGGACAAGAGCACAGACCTAGTCCATTCTTTACGCCGAATCCCCTCATTAATCCATGCCCAGAAGTATCCATGATAAACAAACTGTTATACTCAATTTCGAAATGATAAGGCATATCTTTAGGTTCGAGAGGCCCACCATCAAACATACGATCATGGTAGATGGGCGAGGGACCACATGGCTGGCTCAGGTCGTAGAGAAATGGCACAATGAGCTAGTTGGTGGTTGCAATGGGCTGCCAACTGCCAGCTGAGGACCATCTTGGAGAAAAGTTTTCTCCTAGGGATATCACCCACAAAATGGTGGGTAACAAAAAGCATGCTCCAACTAGAAATAGTATGCGATGTAGCTCCTAGAGAAGCTCTGAGATAGATTCCTTCTTAATCCCCTAGGGTGATACTCGAAGTTCACCGAAGGTAGAGGTGGAATTCTGCTTGGATTTCTTGGTGCTAAACAACACTTTTCTTCTTGTGCTAAACAACCCCAAGAGAAGATGAAAGGTGAAATGTAATAGTCAAAAGATGATTAGCAAATGAGTCCATCCTCCTTTTATAATTTCTCCCCATACTTCTAGACTCCTTTTTTTTAATTATTATTTTATTGGTGGGGACCATTTTCCACTAAGTGACTTTTGCCTTCATTTTAATAAAATAATAATTTTCCGCCAATCTCCAATAAAATAATACTTGCCACCTTTCTCCAAAATAATATTTGCCCCTTTTACTTAATATCACAAAAATTTAGGCAAAATTCCCATGCTCACAAAATTTGGGATATTACAATTAGGGAGAATGGTTCAGAGCACTGACATTCTTCCTTTGTCTTATATGAACCATATTAGGAAGAATGGTGCTGAATTATTGAGTTCATTTAGCATCGGGCACTAGATTACTCTGTTAAGAGTGTGGCCTTTGGCGATTCACCATGTGTCTAAGTGTTGACCCGAATTATGGTGAACCAAGACAAGTCCGGATGCCATGTGTCAAGTATTGACTCGAATTATGGTGAACCAAGACTAGTCTAGATGCCATATGTCGAGTATTGATCTGAATTATAGCGACTAGTTGATGCTAAATGATGTACAATGTGTTTGAAGTACCAACCCGTATTATGGCGAGGAGATACCATAGGTCCGAGGTACTAACCCGAATGATGGTATTGTGACGATGCTATTGAGCTACCATGTGTCAAAGACTAAAGTTTTTTGACCCGATTATGGTATATGGTCGACGTTATTAGATTACAGTATGCCACTTTTGTGACCCCATTATGGTGATGATTTGTTATAACCTTTCCTTACAGAATTTTTGTTCATAAGAACATTTGTCTAATCATTATGAATGTCTCCCTAGCTAAGAGGGAGTGTTGAATTTTTGTAGCTATGGTCGGTCTTCATAATTATATTTTTTTCTTTGTAATGTAAAAAGAATTTGTAAGACATGTTATTAAGGTCATTTTGATTATTTAAACCTTGAAAGATTTATTGTAAGACATGTTCTTCATGGCGACTTTAAAAGAGAAATTTTCAAAATTTTAAATTTGAATTTTTGGCTCCAAGTTAGTCAAGTCAACCTAGTGAAGAGACACATCCCTTATGGACAAGCAGAGCACTATATAAAGGCTTTCAACCTCCTCCATAAGAGCACTATTCAACCTCATCACAAGAAGACAAGTTCTGGGTATCCAAGCAAAGGAAAAGAGAACGAAGAAGGGTGAAAATAAGGATGAATTTCTCTCGCTAGCCCTCATCTCTTTCCCTCTAGATTTTCGCACATGTGACGTTTTTTGGCAGATTTTTGGAAAGGCCGAATTCCTGGGCAGGCCAAATTTCTTAGAAATTTTCTGGGCAGGCCGAATTTCTGGGCAGATTTGTGAAGGCCAAATTCTTGAAGAGCGAAAGTGTGACTTGACTTGAGGGCTAGAGACCCAGTTTGACCATAGCTTGTTGATCTTGTTGATGTCATAGTTGACTAGCCGCATTACATGTATCTCTTATTGAACTTGGAAATTTCTCTAAAAAAGGTTGCTGGGTTTTTCCCCAGGTGGGTTTTCCTAGGGTAAATATTGTGTTCTCTCTTTGTGCATTGTGATCTCTATTGTCTTTATAGTTTATGGTTGAGTTTTTTAAGTGTAATTTCTTAATGATAAACTGCAATTGTTAAAAGAAGATCTATATCATTCAAAGTAATTACCAATAGTTCTAAAATATTGTGCTTGTATCTATTGCACTTGAAAAATCAACAATCCTAGTGAATCCCAAGTGGCCTTTGTTCATCTCTTCCAACAAATGTTCATAAATCACATCTCCATGGAGCCACTTTGAGCAAGCATTTTGTAGTACTTTGTTATACAAGTATTTAAACTACCAAGGTGGATCTTTTGATTTTTTATTTATAGGGAGGGCCTCTCCTAACTTGCCTG
Organism: Pinus taeda; assembly: GCA_000404065.3. NCBI lineage: Eukaryota > Viridiplantae > Streptophyta > Pinopsida > Pinales > Pinaceae > Pinus > Pinus taeda. The sequence goes on from APFE030988307.1 coordinate 9,975, forward strand.
TCAAGGTACCAACTACTTGTCCTTTTGAGACCCCTCCTTGTGAATGCCAAAGCTAGTTGTATAGTGCTTTTGTTTGGGATCCTTCTCGCTTAACCTACTTCACACAAGGCCCATATAAATCCATAAATGTGCGTCATCTAGGCCATAGATTGATCTTACAAAAAACATGTATTTTCAAGTGACAAATGCATTTTAGAACATACATGAATCATAAATCACATGCAAAACATATCCATATTGGTGTATGTGAAGTAGCTTCAGGGTTGTTGTACATGCCAATCATCACTAAATACCATAAAATCAAATCACACAATAGTCAAACCAGGACATCTATATTTCAGCAAGGTTAAGGATGGGGGGAATCGAGTTTTGAGGAGGTCTAGATAGGCCCCCTAAATTTTAGGGATAACACCAAGGAAGCTATGTCCCTCACTGCAAAAAATTTGTAATCAAATAATTAGTAATACCAGCCACAGTTATACACAAGATTACATCCAAATAGACAATATCTACTAGTACATTAATTGTTGTTTTCCTCATAGTGAATACAAATGGAAGTACAATGGTAAATCATCATGTCACATGTATCATGTAATCACAAAATCAATTCTTTGACATTTCTATCATGAGAAATGTTAGACACACTTTTGACATAAACAAAGAGAATTAACAAGAGAGGATCTAAAAATATGTCAAATTCCAAAAAGATCAATATGTAGTAGGCTAGTACCATGGAGCCTAATAGAAATGAAAATAGGAAAAAGTAAATATCTAATGCCTTTGAGAGAAGATCTAAAAATATATCAAATCCCAAAAAGCTCAATACCCACCACCACGGAGCCTAATACAAATGAAAATAGGAAAAAGCAAATATCTAATGCCTTTTAAAAAGCGTTGGTGTTGTAGGGGATGACTAGGGAGATGTCTTGACGTTCCTTGTTACCCTCTTATATTGCATTGAGGGTAACTATTGTGATTTCATCACAAGATATGATTTGCACGGTGGTGCTTAGAAAATAGGAAAAAGTAAATATCTAATGCCTTTGAGAGAAGATCTAAAAATATATCAAATCCCAAAAAGCTCAATACCCACCACCATGGAGCCTAATACAAATGAAAATAGGAAAAAGCAAATATCTAATGCCTTTTAAAAAGCGTTGGTGTTGTAGGGGATGACTAGGGAGATGTCTTGACATTCCTTGTTACCCTCTCATATTGCATTGAGGGTAACTATTGTGATTTCATCACAAGATATGATTTACAGAGTGGTGCTTATTTCCTCTCAAGTTGTACTTGATGCTAAAATCCCTAATCCACAAGGCACAACCCCAGAGGGAGCTACTATAACTATCACCATTATCACCTAAGTAACCTATCCCCTCACTTTAGGTCGGCTCTCCTCCAGCTCAAGGGGGGCATTCCTAGTAGGATTACTAAAGCTATGCAATGAGGGAAAAGGTGATGTGAGAGTAGCCTTAGTAAAACAATGTTTTTGCTACTTTTGTGATGGAAGTAGAGATTGGTGCCAAATCCAACACAGGGAATTGAGTCAAGGTGAATCTAAGGGAGCTTATGGGGTCAAGAAAAAAAATCCTCTTCAAAATTGGTCTATTTTATCTAAGGATTAAGATAAGGAGACTAGGGCCAATGACATAATAGTCTTCTATTTAATCAAGATAAATAGTGAAGACCAAGACCCTACAAGAAGGGGTTCTCAAGGGAGCACCTTCATCAACAAAATCAACTATAGCAGCATAGCTTGATAAGCATATTCAATACCTTTGCTACAGTTCTTAAATGGATACACAAAGCAAGGAATTAAATAATTGCCAAAATAATAAAGTCAAAAAGGAGAGGAGTTACCCCAAAATGTCTTCCTTCCAAGTGGTAGACATTGACTTTCAATGGATCAATCTTGTTAGCTTGTAGAAGATTTAAACATTCACAATCAATCTCTATGCACAAAGTAGTAACAAAGAGAGAAAAGCTTCAAGAAGTGACACTAAATAATTATACATTCCACAAAGAAAGAGCCCTTATATACCACATATGTTCCAAAAAAGATATGTCAATTAAGCTCGAAGGAGGAGAAGCTCCAAAATTTCAACCATGAGTGCAAATGAGGAAGGGATACTCTTATATAGTGTATAGCTCAAATTCCTTTATAGTGAAATAATAATTTCTCACGTGCAAACCCTAAATCTAGCCTAGGGAGGATTAAAAACCCTTTACTCCCACTAATTATCCAACATTACATAAAATAATGAAGTGGTCAATGTCACATGTACTAGTCACCAAAAAAATAGGCCCAAGAGAGTGGGATGTCTCCATCAAAGAGGGAAGAAAATGAGTCTAAGTTGCAACATCTAGCTTCCAAAGGCCTCCAAGTGGATAAATCCACAACCATCTTCTCAAAGTAGGCAACGAAAGTCTCCTAGATCTCCTCCAAGGTGGATGTGTAGCTCTCCAAGGTGAAATGTCCCAACAAATAATGGAAAGATAATCCCAAGAGTGGACGACCTTGAATAAATGCATGAAAATACATGCCAGAGCTAGGTTGCTCACAAAATATGCAATGCAACCCTAGATCTAGGGTTTGGAACCTCCTAGTTCTTCTCCAATGTGGGACAACCTCAACTATGAGTGCAAACAACCTTCTTCAAGATCGATGTCTCCTCAAAATAGGGCATGAAACCATGAAGAACCTCCTTGAGAGACTTGTGGCATCTCCCAAGATGAGAAACCCCATCAAATGTGCAATTTAACCTCCAAAATGGACATCATCCTCAAGTCAAGCGAGTGGATCCATGATGCAAGGTCTTAACATGTGAAATGCCAATAACACTCAACCATCTCCATCAAAAGAAGGGACAACCCCCTTTAATCCAACAATATGGCTCCAAATGTAGGCCCGAGAAGGAGAGAGCTCAATATAATACCATGCCCCATCCTACAATTAATGTCGTCCACAGGAGCTAGGGCATTGGAGAGAAAGAGGCCCAACCAAACCATATCCATCTGCCCAAGTGAAAAAACACATAAAACATGGTGAGTGAAGACTATGGAAACCGAGCATATAAAGAAACCAAGAAAACTCAACAGAGTTCTTTGTATTTTGTGAATAGTAATAAAGCAAAAACTATCTAATATAGTTTACAATGGAGTCAAGTCAATCCACTTTATGAATGTCGGGTAGACCAAAATACACACCAAAGTGATTTAAGACATAAAATGCATAAAATAAACTAAAGTCCAATTGACCTTATTAATGTCGAAGTCTAGTACCTAATTGACCATTATTAAATTAATATTTACTTGAATACCCTCACTTAATGGTCAATGTACTAACTACACCAAGCTTTTCTCGGAATTTTACGTAATTGAACAGAAAGCTTGGTGAGAATGTTTGCAGTTTGATCATCTATGGGACAATACTACAACTCTTGCTCAATAGATCCATCTTCTACAAGTTGTCTGATGAAGTGGTAGCGTACACCAACATGTTTGGTTGCTCGTGGAAAACTAGAATTTTCACAAGTTTCATCATCCCTTGATTATCACATAATAGGGATGTTGGCTTTGTTTGTTGCATTTGCATATCTAAAAGCATCTACCAGAGCCAAATTGCCTCACACGCTCCCTTTGCTACTCCTCGATATTCTACTTTTGGTGATGAAAGAGCTATTGCATGCTGCTTCTTGCCAGTCCATGTGACTGCACCCTTGCCAAGGCTGAAGACATATCCACAAGTGGGTTTTTTATTGTTGACAGAACCTACCCAATCCGAATCTATATACCCATATAGCCGAGGGTCTTTGACACTGTTGTACAAAACGCCATAGCGAAGTGTTCCTTTCATATATCTCAACACTTGCTTTGTTGTGGTCCAATTCTCTACTTTTGGCACTGCCATGAATCTAAAAGTGAATCTCACAATGAAACCCAGATCAAGTCTAGTGGTTGTAAGATATATCAAGTTGCCCACTA
>APFE030988308.1:0-26799 GCA_000404065.3 Pinus taeda
CTGGTGAGCCATATTTTCATGTTCTTCAGAGAAAGAGGAATACAAGTTTCCTTGCATCTCATGTGTATCTGATGATTGTTCATCAGGATCATCTTCTAAACACAGATGACGAGGGATTTGATCGAGTTGGTCTTTTCTTTCCCTTGGAAGTATATGCAATGGTGGCCTTCTATACTGTGGGTTATAAACTCGGTTGTTACCTTGAGCATTCAGTTTCAGGAGACTCTTGTTCTCCAACTCAAGCTTCACCACCTTATGCAATAAAATCTTGATGAGTTTATCCATTTCTTCTCACTTTAGATCTAGTGATTCTTTAGCTTAACCAAAGGAGGATGTTTCTTCTTTACCCCTTTTCTTCTCAGTAGGTTCATCCTTACCTCTTGACTCCCCTACCGAGGTGAAATTTTCTTCTACCTCAAGAGCATCAACTTGGAGTTGATCCAAAGTGTGAGACTTCCTTTCTCTTAGGGTAAAGCCAAAGTCAGATTCAAAGGCTCCCACAAATACTATGCGAGCAACAGCTTGAGGAGGCTTTATCTCACTAGGCAGGTTATTATACTGCTTATTGAACCTTTTCATGAATTTGGAAATATCCTCTTTTTTCTTCTTCCTTATAGCATTGAACTTTGTGAGGACATACTCGTGATTTATCCTTTCACACCACTTTTGTGTGAAAGAGTTTTTTTATTTCCTCCTAGGTAGTGATGGAGGCATTAGGTAGGGCTTTAAACCATTTTCTGGCTTCTCCATCAAGGGATTGTACTAAGTTTCTAAGGACCACATCTAGTTGTTCTAAATTTAGATTCTCAACAAAATAACATAAGGTTTCAGTGTGTCTCGGTGCAAAGTTTTCATCCTCCCCATTGAATCTAGGCAAAAGATTTAGGTAGTCTTGATGCATAGCACTTAGGGGTTGAGGTAAATCAAGAGGGGCATATTTATTTAGTAAAAATCTCAGAACAAACATCTGAATTAATAGAGTGGGTTAGAGATTTTCCGAACGAACTTGGGCCAAAACCATAGTGGTTGGAGTGGCTAGACTTAGAGCAGGGTATGTAAGGATCTTAGGAGTAAATTATGAGTAGTGAATGACAGCGGGTTGGGAGTTGGATGAGGAATCTTTAAATAATGATGAGACAGTAGCATAGGTAGTAGGAGTTTTCTCCTTCCAGACTCTTCTGAAATTTAATTTATCAAGGTCAGATATAGATGGGTTTTCTGCTAAGAGGTATCTGAGCGAGTGTGAGGCTTTCTAAAAGCCAGGATGATAAATGATAATTGGATTTGTGGAGTCGCGAAGGTGATGAGGATGCAATCAGAACATCTTTTATCACCTACAAAAGGTGATGAGGATGCAATTAGAACATCTTTGACTAGTGCCTAGAACATCTAGATTTTGTGTGTTTCATATGATTTTCAGGAACCTGGAGACATCACATATATTCTTGCACACATGTCTTCATATATATATATATGTATATATATATATATATATATATATTTAAACAACATGGGTTGCTTCATTCATATAAAGGCATAAGCCATGTATTTGTAGTACTTCTTCACATATACAACTCATAGAAATATATGTATAAACTAGTGGAGGACGAGTAGTTCAAGGACCTACAGTTTAATAAGCTTTGGCAGAGCAATGAGAGAAGATAAGGAGATAGAATAACTCATCACATAGAGGTTGAAGCATCAAGAATTCTACACTTATCTAAGTTACAGGTAGACATAATGGGTGAAATAGGATTGGGTGTGATGATTCACGGAGCCCAATTTTAAAGATATAATCTCAAATATCCATATAGGAACATCCATTAAAAAGTCAATACAAATGAATATGTAAGAACATATGAAACATTTCTAGCATCTACGATTACCTGAAATCAGAGAGGAAACATGAACATAATGGAATTTAAACAGGGGGGGTAACATATTGTAGTACTCGAAGGAGGAATCACCACCATTTCCTTAATACTTTGAAAGACGCATATCATAAAGGCATACAATCTTGAAAATAACATGTAGTTCTTTCTTTAGGGTTATGAACCTTTGTGAAGTGTTGCTTCCCACTATTTATCTAGAGAGGGGAGCATTGAACAATAATTACAACAAAATATCTCAATCGAGCCTCAGCTGTCAGGTCGACTAGCTGTCTCGGCCTAGAATGGCTCTGTGGCCCAAAAAAGGATTACAAAAGATTAATTGCTTCATTAAATGGCGACACATTATAGGATAACAAAACAAGTCAACAATTAGATGGAAATGTCAACAAAATCTCTCCGTGCCCATAGATTTCCTTTGCTCAGGTTGTTGCTTTCCCATAATCTAGCCTTCTATGCCACCCAGCCGAGTCCTATCGATTCTGTCTTTACTAATTGAGTCATTCATTCTCTAGAACTGGGAGCGGTCAATTATCAGTTTAATGCCATAGTACAAAAGCAGAGGTCACTTAGGTGGTACTTCGTCTTCCCTCTGCATGGAGCACCATGTTAGATCATCAAGTCCTCCCAAGCTTCCATGTCTTCATTTACTCTGTCAGTGTCAACCCTGGTTTCATATCATAAGGGGCCTTATTGGGTCAGCCCATGCCAATTTTTAATGTTGCATCTCCTTTCTTAAATTCCTCATCTACCATCCCACCACACCTTTAAAGTGTTGCATTACTTTATCACAGAGTTATCGCTTCAAGATTTCTCATTAAAAGTCCTTACAGGACAGGGCATTCTGATCCAATTTAGCCCCTTTTGCTTCATGTGACTGGGGGCTATGACCAGGTGCTTATTCTTTGGGCACTAGGGCCTTTGGACTCCCCTCTAGGGGTATTTTTCCTTTGTTACATAGAATCCCACATATCCAGATTTTCTAATGCTCACCTTTAGTGCCTCCTCCTCAACATTGCGATCTCCGATGTGCGATGGGGTATGGCCTGCTTGGAAAAGATAAAGGAGAGACTATGCCCTCTATAGCTTGCAACTGCCGAAACGATGATTGGGCCCACCCAGGATATTGCAATGAGAAATTTCATAGCATTGTCTTTGTTTGCACCCTTTGATACTTGTGATCGCCAATATGTGGGATCGTCTTTCCTGCTTAGCTCTTGTTTCTTCGATCTCCCTGTGTCCACTGGCTAGTCCCCCTATCATAGATTCTTTTAGCTCTTTATGTGACCACGTGCCAACCCCCTTATTGGAGCCCTTCAATCAGAGTTTTTTAAATCAAAGGTTTAAACTTGATACAATGATTTTCCTCATCCTCTGATCGTCGATCTACGATATGACATCATCCTTTGCCGCGTGTCACCTTGTGAGTGGTGACACATGTCACCCGGATATGCCCCCATATGACCCCTGAAAATTCTAGATCAGCATGCCACATGTCCTCTGTATTGCCATGTCATGGTAATGTCAGCTGCCCCATGTCTTTACCGGATCTAATAGTGTTTTTCCACGTGCCCCCTGAAGGAGAGAGAAACGGCCAGTCGATGCTTGGTTTTTTCGCTAAAATCCTTTATTAAAATGTTTTTGGCCCTCTTGGTGATTTTAAACTATATCATAACATTTCCATTTCACAACATTTTTAGAGTTGTTACCCTGCCAGTGTGCCGATTCGGCGATATGCGAGATTGATGGAACCTCTGGTCTTTGATATCGGTGATCATTGATCACTAGTTTTCTCTTTGCTCTATTTTCCTCATTGCTGTGAGGGACCTCCGATATGGGATTTGTGATATGCTCCCAGACCTCAAATCATTGATAAGCTGATATCAATGATTTTTTATTTCTGATTACCGATTTTCTCCTCTGCTTCTGCTTTAGGAAACTCCAATTTGTGAGATCCGAGATTAAACTTAAAAATTTCCTTTGCTTTCTAGTTTCCAAGGGTAACTTTCAACCAGATCTAACTTTTGATTTTGGAGTCCATTTGGGGAGTTCCATATACTGTTGGAAGCTAATTTCGAGAACTATCCATTGGATGGTGTCTGATTTGGCTTTGAGTGATTATATGGCTTGGAGGCTAGCTCCAAACATATATATTCTTTTTCCCTTTTAACACAACTAGAACTCTCTTTTGAGAAGGTGACAACACATTGCATGCCAGTAGCTCTCATTCCACCTACATATATAAAACAAATATTTTCTCAAGGAAAGAAGACTGGCTTATAACGCAAATCCTACCTAGTCATTATGCACGTAATTCATATTCATATGACTTCATGGGGACTGCTCTGAAACCTATGTGAATTATACTTGGCCTTCTGGTGTATATATATACTTTGTAAAACTACACTGAAACTTTTAAGTATATCCCTTAGAGCCCTTTTTCTGAGTGTGACAGTTTTGGAAAATCAAATATATTATATTATGGTTTGATTCTCCTTTCTTAATAATTACTTATGAGTGTGTTGGCTTCTTTTACTTATTTATTATCTTATATTTCATCAAGTAATTACCATATTATGTGTGTATGAAGATCACAAAACAAGAGACACAAGATATAGGCACATGCCAGGGAAAAAATCCCCCTCGAGGGGAATACCTAGTCAAGATAAGTTCCTTTCAATAGTATTCTTTGAGACTATTTTCCCTAGACGAAGACCAGGCTTTCCCTCCACACCATGTCAACCTCCTGGATCTTCGACCCCTTCCAACAATTTCAACTAGGAAGCAACTTATGGCAATAACAAAATCTTAGGAGACTTCGGTCTCCCAACCCAAACCACAAAAAAGAGAGAGTGTGACACCAAAATCTTAGTTTTCTTCCTCTCTATAGACTTCCCCAAACTCACACTATTTTCTACCTCCTGACAACAAACTTTGCAATTCTCCAACTCTTGTTGAGATATCAAACTTTCTTGAGAATGAATTCTCCAGATGAATTCTACCTCCTTGTATATATAGGCTTCTTGAGGGTCGAATGAGGGTCCTTAGGCCGACTTGATATCTCTTAGTCTGAAATTATGTGGAGGGTATGTTTAGTAAATTTAGTGTCCTAAATTGCTACATAAATTATCAATTCGGGTGTCGTAAACTAATTAAGTGTAGTGCACTATATGTGCTAAATAACCCTTTCTTACCTCACTACTTTCAAGTTTATGTTGTTTTGTGGTTTTGTTCTTTTGACTCCTATAGTTATGCAATGTAATTGAAATCTTAATCTACTGCTGAAGTGAGAGTTTAAAAGTGCTTTCTAGGCCAAGTTTGGAAGCGGAGTTTTTAAAACAAGAAAGTGAAGACAAAGCTTATCTTCTTGCTGTTGTAATGGTTTCCAAAATATGAGCTTAAAAGACTCTTAAAACTGTTGTCTACCTAATTACGAAACCAAAACTTAAGTGAGAAAATGGAAGTGCAGCTATCTATATCTAACTAAGAATGAAACACTGGAATCAAAACTACTTCTGCTGTCTATTCTACTTGCAAAATTAAAGTCTAATGAACTATTGCAATTAAGCTAAAGGAAAGAAACAAAACTGAAACTGCAACTATACTATTTGTGAAAGTAAAACTAGATGAAGCACTGTTACCACTCTGCTATATAATTTAGCGAGAAATTAACTCCTTATGATAGCAAAAATTGAGAGATTCCATTCTTCACCATTCTAAAAGAAGTAAACATTAAAAGTGCATGGAAAAACTCAGTCAGCAAGGCATTTCACCACTTAGTATTAGGTTCAACCATCAACGAAGGGCTTTTGGAAATATCTCTTTAAATCATGAGTTACTTAAATTAACAAGAAAATGGCATCAAACTATCTAATTCTAAACTAATGAACAACAAGTAATCTCATTCTATAAACATAACACTTCGCCATTTAGTTTGAAGATCAATCATCAACGAAAGGCTCTGGAAATATTAGCTTATATCATGAGAAAATGACATCAAACTATCTAACTCTAGACTAATGAACGGCAAGAAAACTCATTTATAAACATAACACTTCGCCATTTATTTTGAAGATAAATCATCAATGAAAGGCTCTGGAAATATATGCTTATAACATGAGTGACTACACTAAGAAGGAAAAGGTACTGAACAACAAGAAAACTCATCCATAAATTCAATATTTCACCATTTAGTTTGACTCAGGGTAAACCATCAACAAAAGTTTGTGGAAACATTCATTTATGTAATGAGTGACTATCTAGTAAGCAAAGGCATGAAACAACTTAATTTCAAAAGCTTAAAAACTAAAGATCAATAGAAGAAATGATGTTACTTGACACAGTTTAATGAACAAATGATAGCATTCACAAATGATAACATTCACAATTGCACAATCATGTGGAAGAAAACTTGGAGAACTTTATTAATAGAAGGGAGAATTACAACTCAGTTATCTGATCCAGCATCATCCTCCCAGCTTCAATCCCTCTTCGCCTCATGAAATAGCAAGATCACTCCAACAATACAATGCTCTTTCCTCAATTACAAACTATTAGCACTTACTTGCAATTCACAACATTCTAGCCCTTGGATCTCTTGGATGATGGATCCATTTATAGATGTGTGCAAGGGTGTGAGTCATCCATGGGGTTTGATTAGTGTCATTCCACTTGTTACATTTGGTTCCACAAGAGAGGGGATAACTGAAGTTTAGATCCCTTACTCATCCTTGGGCGAATTCAGAGAGGCAAGTGGCATAGGAGAAGTTTCTAGAAGATTCTATGAGCATCCACTTAGCAAACTGTCTCGGACATTTGTCCATCCTTTCCCATCACACCCTATAGAAGGCCTAAACAGTATGCATCACACCCTGGCAGTGGAGCAATCAGTATGCATCGCACTTTGCCAGTGGAGCAGTCAGTATGGTTCAATTTAGGCAATTTCTGGATGGTTTCTTAGATGGAACTTTTGGGGAATGATGCATTCAGATGATTATGCTCCTTTAGGGTATGAAACAACTATTTTAGGGGTTGATGAGCCCTAGTTTATCGACATATAAGTTTGGGGTTGATGTGCCCAAATATGTCTATAACAGTTGCCCCCTAAAGCATGAAGTCGTAAATATTCATGTTGGGTGAAATGCTTTATCATGAGGATCCGAAGTTTCAAAACTGGAAGGTGACCTGCATAAGTTACAATAAAATACATCATCATAATATAATTTCATGATCTAGATGAGGGAGGCATTACCATGCTCAACTTTATAAATTTCATTTTATGTACATAGATCAGATAGTCGTCTGCAGATACAGACTGGTGATTCTTCAGATATAAAGTCATCATCCATGGTTAGGATGACCATCTATGCAAAGCCTTGGTACATTTGATGTTTTTATATCCCTAAATATATCGCATCTCAGATGGATGGAACTAGATTCGGGGTCTTCAACTCGTTCAATATTCGCCCGATGTACAAGTCAATCCATGTGAAAAGATGTTCTGGAGTTGAACATGGAAAGACATTGCCTGACTACCATCCAATGATGTAAGATGTTAACAGACATGAGAGGAATCACCGATAATGATAATGAACCTCAAGGTACTATAGTACAATTCACGTGGTGTGAATATATGATCCGATGTCGAACACCACGCAAAATATTTCGGTCAAAGGCCATTGATGTCAATCCATCACCGGAAGTGAGAAACCTGCCATTGATGTATGCAAAGCTTCAAAGCACTGAAAGGGTTTTTTCTAAGTCAATTTCTTGGATAATGAGCTGATGTCGATAAGAAGCAAGTCATCGTAGGAGGGCCTTGATGTATCCCACATCTACGACACGAAACAAAGAAAATGAATTTTAGAGATGAAAAAACAAACTGACGAAACAAGGTTCAGGAATGGCGGTCATGAAGAAATGAAGGTTGGAGGTATTGCATTGGATGGGACATTAACTGGGTTGTGGTTTCTCAACTGAATGACTTATATTGAACATGTTGGTGACACTGAGATGAATTGGTAGCGTTAATCCCAAAAGATGGATGGTATGAAAGACCAACGGTGAGATGACTGGTGAATAGAATAACCCAACCCAACTAATAATGGAGACGAAGTGAAAGTGTCATGTTCAAGAGCGACCTGCTACCATAAATTCTTCAAGTTTTTCCCTTTTTTCCCAGTCATTGCTGACTAGTACCTCTTTATTTTTGTCAAGCTTGAGGAGGATAACATATGCTTGTTCTATAATTCACCCTTCGGGCAAACCTGTCGCTATTTGATGTTGTAACGAGTCTAGCGACATTGAAACTCGGTCTTGCCTAGAATGGACAAGTTTGTCGCTATTGTTTTAATGAGTTTAATGACAAGGATAACTCGGTCCTTTTCATGTTTAGATAGTTTGAAAAGGGACGAAAAGAAAACTCCATAAGTTCTTTTTCGTAAAATAATCCCTTAGGTCTAAAGAAGGATAAAATAATAAAAAAGGAATGACTTTTCAAATCACTTTAACAAGATGAAAAAGACAAGTGCTCAACAATCTTTTCATATTTAACGAGTCTGAAAAGGGTTTAAAGAGGACTCTTGAAATTTCCAATCACTTTAACGAGCTGAAAATGACAAGCGCTCGACAATCTTTTCATATTTAACAAGTCTGAAAAGGGTTTAAAGAGGACTCTTTTTTGAGGAACGAGTGGTGTCTAGGGTAGAAACTGGTTCCGGTGAATTTGGAACTTCTCAAAACATGTTGAATTCTGTGAAGAGGCTAGATAATAAGACCACTCATTGCAACTGTTCCTCAAAAGGGGTAAAATGACCAAGTGAGAGTGTATGATCGGCCAAAGGGATGGTGGTGATGGGAGGTACACAACCAAGGTTCAAAAGGCTGATAGAATGGAAGTCACAAAGGTTAGATTTTGAAAGTGGGTTCATTTTAAAACAAGCTTGAACCATGGGGGAACTATTCTTGGATTCAGCTTCATGTTTACACAAGCTTGAAATGAAAAACTATGCTTGAAGTCAGTTTCATTTTTACACAACCTCAAAACAACAAAACTATGCTTGAATTCAGTTTCATTTTTACACAAGCTCGAAACAAAAAAAATTTCTTGAAGTTAGTTTCATTTTTACACAAGCTCGAAACGACAAAAATATGCTTGAAAGATGGTTTGCATGCCCCCAGCATGATGAAAAGGAGAGTCTCCTGTAACTAGATGGAAAATCACTACGGTGAGGCAGGACGGTTATCCAACACCTTTTTGGTTTCATCCAAAATAAACAAAGGTGAATGGTGTGAATTACCTACATGGAAACATATCTTTACCATTAGGTGCATGCCCCCCAAGCTTCATTACATTCACCAAACTATTCATGGCTATCATGTGGATGGAATGAAGGTTCAAGTGATACTGTTGATGTAAATGGACCATTTAGGGATGATGATTGACTTGGAGCTATGTTTGGACCAGGAAATGAAAGATGGTCAATGGTGTTAATCTTGCCTTCATGCGGGAAATGTATCACTCGGAAGAGTGTTGAAACAATAGCTTCCATGTTATAAACATAGTCATGCCCAAGAAGTAAATTGTAATCTAACGATCCTGGGACTACCATCACATTTAGATAAACGATTCTCATTCCCAAAGTAATAGGTAACTTAGGAAGGATCCCTAACGATCGACCTTTTTCTTTGTTAAAGCCTAACATATTCTATGTAACAGGCATAAGAGGTAGTGAACCAAGCGCTTTCCAATAAATTGATGAAAGGATGCTCACTGATGCACCTTCATCTATGATAGTGCCAGACACAATCATTTTACAAACTTGTACTATGATTCAGAAAGGTACATAGGAAGGGAGGCGTGATCTTGCTAGTCTATTCCAATCAAAGGAAGTGACTAGACTACTTGGAGGGGATATCGAAGAAACGGGAGAATTAACTCCTTGAGTTACGAGAACTGAAGGATTTTCCTCCTGTCTTGAAGGTATAGGTGGATTTCCCCCAAGCTCATCAGAATTCGAAGTAACAAAAAGAACTTGAATGGTATCATTTTCACTCTCTTCGGGAAAAGTACGATTAGCTGAAGGTGAAATTGGGTCTACTGTTACCTCAACCTATTGACTTTGGTCGGGTATAGACTCATGAGATTCACTTTTAGAGAGAGTGGTTTCGACTAATGGTTGATTTAAGTCAGTCAGTTTTTCAACTAGTGAAGGGGGAGTTTCTTGTAACTAGATGGAAGTCATTGCGGTGAAGCAGAATGATTATCCAACACTCTTTTGGCTTCATCCAAAAAAGGACAAAGGTGAAGGGAATGATTACCTTCACATAACCTACATGGAATATTGACCTTTCCCTTTCGTCCATGAACTTTACTACCACAAGTTGATGGTGTGTTACCAAAATGATCTCAAGAGGTTGATGACACAGGATGGTGTGAACGTGGAGACCATTCTTTCAAGATCTGAGGAAAGCAAGGACAATCTCGATGAAAATGGTCTCATGCACAAATTATGCACGGATATTTGGCTTTGGGAATTTTAATGGACTGATTTTCATTAGATGATGTATTCAAAGCAATGGTTGCTTTGTTGCCCCCTTCCTGAATTGGCTTCTTCTTTGTCTCCTTCCCTTTCTTCTTCTTCTCAGCCACCTGGTTACTAGTATCACTACTTTCACCAAGTGAAGAGGAAGAAGGGGAGGGAGAAACAAACGAGGAAGAAGGCAAAGGGTCAATTTCAGGTTTAACTAGAGGTGTACTCGATTGCAGAGAAATCAATGCATTTTGAACCACAGAGGTTGAGAACAACCATACTGGTAGGCTAATGGTAAGTCCTGGAAGGGACAATGTAGCCATATAAGGAGCACCAATGTTTCCCCAAGAAGGAAAAGGACTAGGATTCCCCTCAAAAGGGATTCCTTGATCAGTGGACTCCGAATTCATCGCCATATGTCTCAACCTAAGATCAACTAAGGAATAGGGATGTTATTCCGAATTGAATTAATTTTAATGATGCTTGGACACAACTTTTCTTTTTCATATTTTAAGAGTTGAGAAAAAGCTAAAGATGACTCTAGTCACCTTTGATTTTTAATGAGCCTAAAAGGACAAGTGCTCAGATGGACCTTTTCTTTTAAAGAGTCAAAAAGGAATGAAAGTGACTACTCTGGAATATTTAGATAGAGGGATTACCAAACCAATCACAAAAATGCAATATACACCTTGGTGATAAATTAAAAAGAAATTACCAATGACTTATGTACGATAGTCCATCTTCCTGAATGTTGTGTTCAGTGCATTGCGATCAATAAGGCGGTAGACTCAGCTTCCTATGGATAAAGGATATAAGCCTATGGTGGTCTCCCAATATATACACAATGGTACGGGGAGCACAAATTAGTGCTAGAACTTGTCGTATCAAGGAGGAGGAATCACCCAACCTTCAATGAAAATGATAGCCACTAGTTTTAACGACGCCAGAACACATCTCTAGCCTAGACCTCTAGATATGTTGCGTTAAGTTCCAAAGCGTTGTTAGATTCATTAGAATTCATTTTAAGGTTGATCTTTTTTAGAGTTTTCCTTTCAATGGTTCACTACGTGATGATGATCTGAAATTCCTAAGATGCAATCTACAATGATAAACAATCTTTGTTTATTTTGAGCAATGAAAATCCTAGCCACTAGGGGAAGAAAATAATAGTGCTTTTAAGCAAAGAGAAAAGAGCACACACTAGTGAATTTTCCTAAATCTTCTTTTTGCATGCAAAATTAAAAAAAAATGCAAATGCATGTATTTGTTTTCATTTTCCTTAATGTGAAAAATTCCAAAGAGGAAAACTAAATGTTGTAAAGATCTGAAATATTTCACTCAAAATGACATGTTCGACAATTTCTTCTTCAAAAGAGAAAGGAAGACTCAACGACACTTTTTAATTTTGAATAATAATGCTTTCGACACTTCGAATATAAAAAAATCAAACCAAATATGAAGAAAAGTTCAATCAACTATCAAGGGAAGGAAGAATCCATGACACTTCTCTTTTTGACACTAAATGACAATTACGACACTTTTTGTACCAAAGCGAGAAATTGATTTAAACAACTTTTCGAAAAAGGATTGTAAATGATGAACAAACACACAAAAACATTCACTAATCCTATTGTAATTGACGCTGATCTAAGTGATACAAGGAACTTTCAGAAAAGAGGCACTGTTCATTTGCAACAAAACAACCAAACAAAACTGACAACAAGGTCAAAACCATCAATTTCTAGAATGGAAAAAGAGCTCAGTCAATCATCGCACCTGGGCTTCAGAGAATATGAGATGCATCACACTTACCACACTCGAGAGGTGCTATGCATACTGAGTGACAGTGGGAGATAGTGCGATGGTCCAGGGAGCGGAACTGAGATGGGTTTTGGCTTAAATGTGGAGTTGTTTTCAACGAGTTAAGGTGGGTTTTGATGAACAGTAAAGAGAAAAGTATGATGGAGAGTCTTGAGAGGTTACTGAGCTACCAAAAGGGCATCTAGATGTGCTTGTAAGTCAAATTTTCAATTCATAAACTAAACCAGAGATTGACTGAAGCAACATTGATCTACTGTGCAATTGCAAAGCAAGAGCAGTTCGAAGGCTACCTGGCTGACTTCAGGCTCTGTCTATAGTTTATCAAACTGAACATAAAACAAACAATAACAACAAACAAACATCTAATTGTTCCCCAGTGGAGTCACCAATTTGTTTCTGGGAAAACTAGTATTCCTAAGGAATGCTAGCCCTCTAGGTTTGGCAGCTACCATAGAAACAATAGTTTAAATCAATTCAATGATTTCTTCTATGTGTAATAGTTAAGAGAAAGATAATGGGACCAACCTGGAACTTCTTCTTAATCCCTTTCTTTCTCTCTCTCTCCTTTGACAAAACCCATAACTCGTCCCTCTACTTAACACGCTTGGAGATTACCTGCACAAGTACAGCAACAGAGAACCGTCAAAGCATCGTGATCTATTACAACATAAACATTACAAAATCATATATATAATGGACAAATGATAGCATTCACAAATGATAACATTCACAATTGCACAATCATATGGAAGAAAACTTGAAGAACTTTATTAATAGAAGGGAGAATTACAACCCAGTTGTCTGATCCAGCATCATCCTCCTGGCTTCAATCCCTCTTCACCTCATGAAATAGCAAGATCACTCCAACAATACAATGCTCTCTCCTCAATTACAAACTATCAGCACTTACTTGCAATTCACAACATTCCAGCCTCTGGATCTCTTGGAAGATGGATCCGTTTATAGATGTGTGCAAGGGTGTGAGTCATCCATGGGGTTTGATTATTGTCATTCCACTTGTTACATTTGGTTCCAAGAGGGAGGGGATAACTGAAGTTTAGATCCCTTACTCATCGTTGGGCGAATTTAGAGAGGCAAGTGGCATAGGAGAAGTTTCTAGAAGATTCTATGAGCATACACTTAGCAAACTGTCTCAGACATTTGTCCATCCTCGCCCATCGCACCCTATAGAAGGCCTAAACAGTATGCATCGCACCCTGGCATTGGAGCAGTCAGTATGCATCGCACTTTGCCAGTGGAGCAGTCAGTATGGTTCAGTTTAGGTAATTTATGGATGGTTTCTCAGATGGAACTTTTGGGGAATGATGTATTCAGATGATTATGCTCCTATAGGGTATGAAACAACTCTTTTAGGGGTTGATGAGCCCTAGTTTATCAACATATAAGTTTGGGGTTGATGTGCCCAAATATATCTATAACACTTCTCCCCTTATTGAAAGAGAGTATGCCCATAGGCTTTACATATAATACATCATAGATGTGATTTCTCATGAAAATGTTAAATATCAACAATATTTGTGCTAGAGGCATATTGCACAACATATAAATGCAACTATCATTAACAAGTTATGGGAATCAACAATATTTATGATAGAGGCATGTTATATGATATATAAATGTATGCATAATTAGAAATCTATGGGAAATAATTCCATTCAAAGAATCACATCTCTAATGAAAATATAAACATACATAATGTCATTGAGACTAGATTTAGACTCAAGGAATTTACCATTCACATATTTGATGGCTAGGAATGATGTTCACTAGTAAGATAGGATAAGTTATAAGAAAACTAAAACTAAAAACAATTTCATGCCCTGTGATGAGTTAGCATGCATAGCACGTCATTGACAACTACACACGGCAACACGTTGTTGGAATGTGAGCAAGTGACAGTCTAATCTACACAACTAAAAGCCATTAAATATAGGAACTTGGATACTTGTCAATTTCCATGTGCTTCAGAAGAATTTCTCATTATTTTATATGTAAGAATGCCAAGTATTTGTGCAAAAACAATTCCATAATTTAAATTCTACTCACTATCACATATAAATATAAGAAAACTCAACAGTTGTATAGTAATTAGTAAGAACGTATGTCAACAAAACTTAACAAAATTTACTAGGAATAGAGGTGAAGAGGTACAATAGACCCACAATCAATATCTCAGATGAGAAAAGTCTATTGCATAAAACAATAAATTTCGATCAAGATGCCATCGAACCACCAAACATCATTCCAATGAGCTTATAATGCAACAAGCTTGAGCTAAGGAACTCAAAAGTATTGTGGATACCATTCAAATGTTGTGTACAAGGCCTTTAAAATACTAGATCGTTTTTGTAACACCTAGTGGTCTAGATTTAAGAAAACATGAGACCTTCAATCTTCAAGATAGAATATGACATACGTATCTCAACCATAAATCTTGCCTTATGTTAATATGACCTAAGGGAACTACTATCCAAGAGGTTTGTAAATTTAGCTTATGGATTGGCAGACAATGTGTTGTGAGAGTCAAGCAATGACAACTCACACATTAGCAAATGTTGAGTTTAACTCTTTCATATGACCGTATGTTGCAACAATCCTTTATGCATGTGTGATAGCATAGTGTTGGAATATTATTAGGTGACAAGTTACCAATGATATCATATGTATTAGCCTATGTCGAGTTTAACAATTCCATATGTTGCAATAATGCATCATGTGACGGGGTAGCACATTGTTGGACTATGAACAAGGTGTCAAATAGAAACCATTTAAAAACATAAAATTGTATACTATTGTTACCTTGTGTTCCAATGAAATTCTCTTTATTGTCAACAATTATTATGTGGTAACGAGGGCATGCATCATAACTGGTGCAAGAAGATGCTAGAAACAGTGGTACAATAGATGACACAACAATCACTTTTAACCAATTAGGTGGCTGATAGAAATATAACAGACAGACAATGCCCTAGGACAATGACAATCCCCTCACAAAACTAAGTTATATCACAACAATGTCATAATTCTTAGGCATTACAAACCATATAATAGATACTAAAATATATGGTTCATGAACTAATAAGATTTTGTAAGCAATAAGCACCGTTTTATCAGCTTGAAGTAATGAAATCATGCAAATGTTATATATGAAATATTTTGAAGCATCAATTCACTATCTTGATACCTGGTGGCCCAAACTAAGGAGACATGGGACCTTTGTAGATATTGCATCATGTAAATGTCAAGGAGGTATTTATATTGTTTGATTGAGGCATGTATCGCCATCTGATTCAATAGTGCCTAAAATTATAACATTTGAGTTGGAAAGACATTACAGATTGACATCCATTAGTCCACTTCTTTAATTAATAGTAATGCATAGATACACAACATTGCAATTTTGTAACCTTGCACAGACAAGTATATCATAACCAATAAAACATTCAACAATGTGTGACTTAGAATGGGCATTGGGATCAGGTTCATATTCTCCTCCCAGCCACTAACATGTTTCTAATAATGCAACTATCACCCCCTAACTTGTGAAGCATGTCCCAATGACCATACTTCTAGATACACTAGGGATTCTAGAGGTTTGTCCCGCCTCCACCCTTATGGTATAAAGATATTCAGTTGCAAACTTATTCAAGGATTCCAGAGGTAATAATCCTCCACCCATAAGCCAATGAGGGGATCTAGAGATTAAATTATTTACCCTCACTTGATTCAGGGATTCCAAATATTTTCCTCCACCCTAAGAGTGTTGTTATAGTAGCTCCACCTTGAGATAGGAATGCAGAGCATACTTAAAATAAAAGTTGGACTAGGGTAGCCTTGTTAAATTGTAGGAAGAAAAGACTTCAGTTGACTTGTTCCTTAGTCAAATGGAGAAATTCGAATTTCCACTTCAGCAGGATGAGTTATCAAACATTTAGCAGGAGTGATAGGCCAAGTCACTCAGTTAAGTTAGTCAATTCACATTTTTGGGAAAGAAGTAGAGTTGTGCATGAGTTGATTGCTAAGATCTAGCATCTAGTGGAATTGTATTTAGTGAAACTCAATTATATGAGCTCTAGCTTAAAATAGATTCAGTATGAGTTCAGTTGAGTAGTTGTAATTGTTGTTAACTCACCGATCTCTCAATTAACTAGCCAATTTACTAAAAATGGCCCTATTCATGCATGCAATTCGAATTTCCTAGTAAAGTGGAGGAAAAAGGCATAATTGTAATCATTATTGTATACTAGTGAGTGTATAGTGTTTGCATGTAGCAGGTGAGCCATTTTCCTCAATAGTGGTGCAAGGAAATAGGAGCTTCCTATTCTTTAGGAGCAAGAATTATGCAAGGAAATAAGAGGAATCAAGAGGCCTATTTTGGCTAAGTGTTTTCCATAGTAGACTCAGGAGAAGGAGATCAATATTTCAATGTAGGTTGAGCTTCAAGGATTGAAGTTTTCATTGTAATAGATCACTTTTCTCATATAATATAATACAAATAGAGGGGTTTTTCCCAGTTGGGTTCCCCAGTAAAAATTATGTTCATTGTGATTGAATGATTGCATGTGTTTCTATTGTCATATTTCCTTCCACATAAATTAGTAGAAGAAATTTGTTTCTATTGATTTCAATGATATTCTTCAGTATTAAAATTTCGAGTTATTTCTACATGGTATCAAAGCTATTGAAAAATGCATAGAAACTAGGTTCCTCATCATCTCTTAAATAAATTTCAAATAACAAATTTCTGGTGAAGGAATTTTGTTTAGTGTGAGAACAATGTCTTTCAATTAATTGAGGCTTGAGTATGCATTGGAGGGAATTTCAAATTTCGTTGCTTGGAAATATAGAATGGAAGTTCTGCTAGATTACAATGGAATATTGGACTACAAACAAACCAATATTCCAAAACTAGTGGCATCATAAGCACAACAACTGGCTCAGTGGAAGAAAGAACTACAAAAACCATGTGGATTATCCTGAAGGGAGTCAAAGACCCTATGGTTTCGGATTTTCATGGAATAAGACTACTTTTGCAATGTGGAAAACTCTCATAAAGCTATTAGAAAGGAATAGTGGTGCCAAGAAGCTAGCATTGAAAGACTAACTCAGGAACATTTGAATGAATAAAAATGAAACTATTTTTCAATACATGTATAGATTCACTGATGTCAAATATGAACTTGGAGGAGTTAGAGAGACTATGCCACCATATGAACTTGTGAGCTTAGCACCTCTTGGTCTTCCGAAGTCTTGGCACAACTATCGGGATTCAATTAATGGAAGAGAAAAGCTCCCATATTGGGAGAGACTTTGGTCTAACTTAGTGCAGGAGGAGATTAGAAGAAACACTAGAGATGGTGTAACATCCAAAACTAATGAGGAATAAAACTTTTCTTTAGCGGGTAAAGGAAAGAATGGCCAAGGAAAGGCATAACTAGCTAGAACCATGGTAAGAATAAATACCTCAGTAAAATTAAATTCTTTCAATTCCATGAGTATGGACACTATGCAACCAAGTGTCCACACAAGAAATGTAGTAAGAATCTTGCAATAGAAGTAAGAGGAGATTCTCTCACATCACAATTTGAGTTGTATTTCAACCTCATTGCTTGCATGGAAAGTATTGTACAAGGTATTGTAGGGTACTTAGACTCTAGTGGTTCATTTCATATGACAGGAAATAAGGAGTTCCTCAATATATTATAGGAGAAAGACCTACAATTACACATCGATCTTGGAGATGATGGAAGGTATAGTACCAAAGGGATTGACTTGCTATCACCTTTAAGAGGGAGTCATGCTCCCATATTCACCTAAAGAATGTAATGTATGTGTCTAGCCTGAAGAAAAATCTAGTTTTTGTAATTGTACTTGAAGACAAAGGATATGATGTGGTGTTCAATAAAGGGAAGGCTTGTCTGAAGAATGTTGCTACTGGACAAGTGAAACATATTGGTGTTTGGGTTAAAAATATCTACAGTATAGAAGTGGATGCATGTGTTGCATTGAGCAGAAAGGAAAAACATGTTCAGGACAAAGATATTGGAGAGCTTTGGCATAGACGCATGGGAAAACTACACCATGGATATTTGAAAATAATGCAACAAGCCACCACTCGACTTCCAAAATGCACCTTTGATGAACATGATGTTTACGAGGGATGCACTCTTGCAAAATATGTTAAATCCTCCTTCCAGGGCCGAGATAGCAGAGTTCGAGCCATCTTGGAGTGAGTTCACTTAGATGTGTGTGGACCATTCTCCATAGTCTTAAACGAAAAGTGCATGTCTTATGTGATCTTCATAGATGATTTTTCTCACAAATGTTGGATCTATTTCATGAAGAAGAAATATGAGGTTTATTCAAAGTTTGTTGAATTTAAAGCCTTAGTTGAAAATGAGACTGGAAACAAAATGAAATCCTTGAGAAGTGATAATGGAGGAGAGTATGTGTCTAATTCCTTCAAAGAATTATGTGACAAGGAGGGTATTAGAAGGGAGTTGATTGCGCCCCACAACCCACAACAAAATGGGATGGCAAAGAGGGAAAATAAAATTATTGTAGGAGTTGCTAGAGCAATGTTGCATGACTAAGGATTGCCACTATCCTTGTGGGTAGAAGCTTTCAATATAGTTGTTTATTTGCAGAACAAGAGCCCTAACACAATTCGTGGAATAATTACACCTGAAGAGGCTTTCTCTAGGAGGAAGCCAAATGTCTCCCACTTTCACATTTTTGGATCCATAACCCATTTTCATGTTCTGCAATATAGTTGTTTATTTGCAAAACAAGAGCCCTAACACAATTCTTGGAATGATTACACTTGAAGAGGCTTTCTCTGGGAGGAAGCCAAATGTCTCCCACTTTCACATTTTTGGATCCATAACCCATTTTCATGTCTCCAAATATAATAGGAAAATGTTGGAGCCCACTGTAGAGAGGGGGATCTTTGTAGGATACACATAGACACCTCATATTTACTGAGTTTATATACCCTCACTCAAGATTATTGTTATGAGGAGGGATGTGATATTTGATAAGGATAAATCCATGAGGATCTTTCTAGAGCGAGGACTGAGCATACCACTAGAGGAGGAGCTTATAGCTCCAAAAGAGGAGCCTCAGTCATATCCATAGAGTTAGATTCAAAGGAAAGGGGACATTTAATGAGGATGATGTGGAGCAGCCACATGTGGAGGAGCAGAGAGTAGGCTGAATGGATTCACCCACTCACACAGAGCCTTCTAGAGAAGGGAGGAAGAGGACCAGGATGGTTGACAGGTTAGTGCAAGAAGCTCGAGAGCAAGTTGGAGCTCCTAGTTCCTCACGTAGAAAAAGGAGATCACTAGATAGATATACCAGATAATGACACTCATGACAAAATTGATAGATTCTGAGCTATCTTCCTTTGAAGAGTTTGTTTCCCAGCAGGTGTGGGTAGATTCCATGGTGGAGGAGTCTAACTCCATCATGAAGAACAATGTTTGGGAGGTGGTGCTAGACCTGAGAACAAGTTAGTTGTTGGTTTCAGGTGGTTGTATGAGGTGAAATATGTAGTTTATGGAAGTGTTGAGAATTACAAGACCATATTTGTGGCCAAAGGCTTCTCACAGGTGGAGGGGATTGATTATGAGGAGATATTTTCCTCGGTGGCAATATAGTCTTCTATCATGACCATACTAGCACTGACAACATAATTGGGGTGGAGGATCCACCAAATGGATGTTATAGTTGCGCTCCTCAATTGAGTGGTTGAGGAAGATATTTACATTGAGCAACTTGAGGGGTTCGAGACCTTTAGCAGAGAGACACGAGTGTGTAGGCTCAAGAGACTCCTTATGGTCTCAAGCAAGCACCTTGTGATTGGTACACTTGCATAGATTCCTATCTCAGTGGATGGGGATTAACTTAGATTGAAGCATATGCCAATCTATAGTATATTATGGTAGATAACTATTGGCTTGAGGGGGCCTGACCCAGGTTCAACGTTAATTAGCCAAACAAATCCCTACACTACTGGCCCTTTCGGCATTAGCTCGCAAAGCGCAAACAGAAGTCTCACCTAAAGCAGTATGGGGGGATGCTGGAACCAAGTTTCCACACCTTGAGATGGTTGTGATTTCAGTTAATTCCCTTTATCCCTGCCTTCGCACAGGTCAATTCGCTCCAGGCCTTGCAAGACAAGCCCTCTATTCCGTCCTTCAAGACCTTCACAAAAAGGTACAATCAAACTTCGCGTTGCCCCAACCTGCTACATAAGTACTTTCACACTGCTATGGCAGCGTACCATGCAGATTCCCAAATTATTCCAAGTGTCTTACTTATTTTATTAGATCATTATAGTTAACACTGCGTAAATATATATCCTTGATTGCTTTCAATTATCCAATGTAATTGCATTCATTCACGCATCATATAAGCATAATAAAATAAATTCATACATAACATATCAAGATGCATCAACAGAACAAAGACACAAAAATTGCAAAATATTTCTCTTTATTGATGTCTTCCAAGTGATTACAGACACTATTCACCCTGCACACACAGCTGCAGGGGTCTACGCACTCAACTGCGAACTTCTACCCTAGGCCTCTACACACTCAGCTGCAGAGCCTCTACCTATGCTATGACCTAAGAGTTAGACTTCTTACTATAGAGCTACGACTCTTTTACATCCTATGTCTCTAAAACTACTTAGAGCTTAGCTCTTTTCATACAATCCCATGGTCCACGGACCATGGGTAGATCTCTTACAACTGACTTTACTTTACAAAACTAAGGGTGGACAACCCTTTATGAATTATGACACGTTCGAGCTCCGTGATCACAAAGTGCGGAGAATTTACAATTTTATTACAAAATTTGACTTAAACATGGGATTTTAGCCCCAAAAATGTCTTTGTGGGATCCCGCTCCCAACAAGCCCCCAACAAAAACATCATGACTCGCCCTCGAGTGATCCGAATTTAAAAAGGAACACAACAAATTACAAAGATAACCATAAACACAAAGATGCAGCAGAAATAATACTTCATTTCATTAATGTAAAATACTGAGACATTCTTACAAACAGAAAATGGAAATAAACAGCTAGGGCGATGGTAGCTTATCTCTGAGAAGAGATGGGTGGATACATGCTCTGAACTGTGTTACAAGGAGGCCGAAGGCCTATATTTTTGAGAAACAATGAAAAGCTAAAACTCCAAAACCTAACCCTAGAAGATGAAACGCCAAACTATGGGCCCCGTTTGGGTAAATTGGTACATCAACTTCCCAAGGTCGTAACTTTGGCATACGATCTTCGTTTGATGGATACAATATCTCGTTAGAAATATCTATCCGAGAAATACAACTTTGGGAAGAGCAACATCGGTCCATGGACCCATGTTGCTCCCAGGTTTCCCAAAAAACGTCGTATAGGGCCTCAAAACAGCTACAGGACCCGAAAAACTGCTAAAAGTAGTAAACTGTGCTACAATTAAGGAAACTGAAAAGCTGAAAGAAACAATGGTGGATTTCCAAGTGGACTTGATGGGTGGCCACCAATATCCACCTCGATTATTCCCCCCAGCTTAGGAAGCAATGGTCCCCATTGTGTTGAGTTCCTCCATGAGATGAGGAAACTTCTGTTGAACTTGGTGTTGAGTCTTGAAAATGTCATTCATTTCCATTACACTTTCACTATTATGTCCATTATATCACATCCATTTCATCCCCATTTCACTATTATGTCACCACATTCATCCCACTTTCATTATCATTGGGCCACATTTATGTTTTTCCAAACTTTATTAATTCCTAGCCTTTTTAAGTGAATTTGTGGTTAAAAATTAGAAAATAATGTGCATATGCTTATACCTAACAAATGGGTTGAGATTGTTGACATGTGTAAGTTGAAAGGAGGCTTCTAGAAGACCCTTATATGGCACTCTAAGGCCAAATTCGAATTTGAGTGGAAAAAATCATGGGATCATGAGGATATGTGTCACATCTCCTAATTATATTGTAAATCTAAGAAAACATGTGTCTTATCAATTCCTATTTTGATTAGGAATCTAGAGGTAGAGGGAGAGATTCATGGACTCTCATTAATGAGATAGCTCTCATATTTTTGTATAAATAGGAGATCTCTCTCCTTCATTTGTTAGCTTAGAGCTTGGAGTTCTTAAGTTTTAGCTTGTTAGTTCTTAAGCTTGTTAGCTTGTGAGATGGCTTTGGAAAGCTTTGGAGAGATTTGTTTTACTTAGTGATTTTGAAGAATTTGAATAAAGCTTTGATGTTCTCAACATGGAAGGAGATATGAAGTAGATGTCATAGAGCATATTAGAATGTAAGATAGAGTAGATTTCATTTTATAATTTTGCTTTGATTTCATTATGTCATTTGATTGCTTTCAAGTTTGATAGATTAGATTTTCCATTCATGCAATTTTAATTCATGTAAGTGTGTTCAACCGGTTGATTGTAGATCAGTTTTTCTTTACATGTTTTGCATCAACTAGTGACATGAGATTAACCTATCTGCTGACTTCGCTTTTCTTAGTTTTTTTTTTAGTTCCAGTTCTGTTTTGATTTCAGTATTCTTTACTTGCTTTGTTAGTTAGTTTAGAAATCAACTTGCTCATATCATTGATGGTTACCTCCGAAAGCCATAGTTGGACTACTGGCGAGGGATTGAATCATGAATGTGTAATTTGATTTTAGTTTTACTTTTCTACAAATAGATATTAAATTGCTCATATCATTGACAGTTACCTCCGAAAGCCATAGCTGGACCACTGGCGAGGGATTGAATCATGGATGTGTAATTTGATTTTAGTTTTACTTTTCTGCAATTAGATATTAAATTTCTCATATCATTTGATAGTTACCTCCGAAAGCCATAGCTGGACTACTGGCGAGGGATTGAATTATGGATGTGTAATTTGATTTTAGTTTTACTTTTCTGCAATTAGATATCAGATTGCTCATGACATTGATGATTACCTCCGAAAGCCATAGCTGGACTACTGGCGAGGGATAGAATCGTGAATGTGTAATTGGATTTTAGTTTTACTTTCCTTGCAATTTTTTATTTCTTTGAGTGCAGTAGCTTAAATAAATTTTTTGTATTTAGACAACAACAGAAATAATAGTTTCATGATCAGTGGTTCATTATTTACTTGTTTTAAATAGTGGCACATTTTCCATTCTTGTTCAAGCATTACTGTCATCACTAGTACATTCTAAGACCTTTTGAAGTGTTAAGTTTTGGAAATCATTATAGAGGACATAATTGCCTTAAAATGTGTATCCATACTTGCCTTCTAGAGACTTAGGAATATGATTTCCATTTGCATTAGACACTTTAGGAGATCAACAAGAACAAAACCCCAAAACAAAACAAAAACTATAAAACAACGAAGTAAGAAAAAGGTTAACTAAGCACATATGGTGCACCACACTTCATCAGTTTATGATACCCGGATTGATAATTTATGTATAGCAATTTAAGATGTTAAATTGACTAGACATTTTGGCGCTGTTTCCGGGGAAGTGTAATTAGGAGACCTTATTTCTTACATGTAAAAAAAATTAATAATTCTTGAGTATGCTCTCCTCTTGAACTTTGTGTGATCTAGGGGATCAGAAAAAGAATTGTCATGTTAAAAAAGAAGGAGACAAAATAAACTTCATCATTTCAATCGATTCAAAAAAAATAAATTAAAAATAAATAAATAAATAAATGAAACCCAACTTCTTTAATAGGTTCAACTGTCCAAGATTGACTGGTTATGATTTGTAGTGGTCCTCAAAACATTGTATCCTGTTTTAATAAGGTTTTGCAACTTAGCTGCGGAATGTGGTCTGATTCCGCAGCTAGTTGAAAATTCCGCAGCTGATTTCAAGGTTTAGCAAGTTACAGGTGTCCAATGAAGAAACTGACCACATGGGCGTCTCCAGAATTGTCCCGACATGGATCCTATCCTAGTCACCCAGCCCAGATTAATAAAAAAATCAGCTTAAGACCTCAATCAAAGTCCTATTTTTAGTATGTTTTCCTTGAAGTCTTTGCTGCCTGAAATTGAAAATCATTAATCTTTCTTATAAAAATTTACAATTTCAGAGAGAAAAAAGAAAAACAATTAATGGTTATCTTGAATCCTAGCTTTCACTGTGGCTTCAACAAGAAAATCTGCATCCCTGTTCAAGTTTTGACCTTAAAACGAACCTGCAAAAACATAAAAAAATATATAATTATAAATATATATATATATAAAATATATATAATATATAATATATATAATATATAAATATATCTATATCTATATCTATATCTATATATAATAAAATCTGCAAAAGCCTCCTGTAGTTGTTTACCTGATTCTTGTAATCAGCAGTGAAAATCGTTCATACAGCCAGAACATCCCAACTGAGAACATACCTATATGGAGATGCCTACTAACATTTATGAGAAAGTCATGGCCTTTATGGAGTACCATCTCTACTAGATTGTCCATAATTTTTGAAAAATCGTGGCTTATCTAATAGTGCTAAAAATGGGTTGGGTTTCTCTGCTGCACTGCTTGTTATAATGCTGCTCTTAGTATTGTATTGGTACTTCATATGGAGGCACGGAGATGACTATGACTTTGGGCTTGGCCTGCCACATGATCTTATCTCAAAGACCAATAAAAAAAAATAGGATGGTTTTTTTTTACTCCTTAGATCAGAACTTGAAGTCTTTTCCAACCTCAGGGATTCGCATCAAATTTGAATCCACTATAAGATTCCCATCTGTTTCTTTAGCAAGCGTTTGAAACAAACTTCTGAGCTACTCCAGCTAGAATAGATCTCAACACTTAATATGATAGGAAACACGTTTAATGGCATCCTCTCCTTGAAACTGACTAATTCATTTGCTGTTGATTGCATCTGAAAACAATTTTTTCCTGAAATCGATTTTACAGGTTGAATGCAACAACTAAGGAAAAATGAAAATAGAGAAAAATGTCAAACTTTGAGAGCATGATTTGGCCAAACGGAGACGAATCTGAAAAAAATAAAACATGGGTGTTTTCTCCAGTAGGGTCAATTAGATAACCCAGAAATGGTTTTTAGAAACTTTTGGTGGTTTGAGAGATATCCTCGGTTCTTTGGAGCGCATTTTTGCTTGCCGCCTGAAAAAAACAGAATTTTAATTAATGAACAGGCTGTGATTTAATTCGGCGTGCCTGAGAAAGGGGAATTCTAATTTGATTATGTATTGGAACTTACTCTACCACGTCTTTTGCCCTTAATGCCATCCATTTGTAACTCATTAACACCTGTTAACAAGCAGTCCCAATTTAATATGACTCTGTTTAACTCCATTACGTGAAGCAGTTGTATACGACTCTTCATAGCAGATTAATAAGACGTGGAAAATTATTCAACATGGCAATTTATTCAAAGTCGCTGTTAAGGATCCCAAGGTGGATGTCGTGGTCTATCTAATCCGTGGATAGTTTTTTTCAGACAGTTGCATGCTGCATATGTGGACGTTGTGTCAAATCCTTTGCATGTACCAGGAAAGAAAATCACCTCACGTGCTTTTGCTGAAAGAGTCAGTTCGATAGTGAGATCATTTTGGACATCAATAAATTATATAGGCTATTCTATCTGTCCTATTTCATAAACAACAATATAGGTTTCCCTATCCATCCTATTTGAGCTTCTCTCAAGTCTAGATGATTGGTTAAGGCATTTCAGCTTTATTGAATTTTAGCTTCTGTAGTGCCTTCACAATATTTCTCCTTGTCTGCACTATGGAGTGCATATTAAGACTATCATCTGCTCTAAATTTACCACACGAATAGGTTTCTCTTGAAGATTTTGGAATGTGAGCATCTTGAAACTAAAATATGGGTGAGATTTGTGGAGGTTAAATTTGATCATTGGTCATGGGATAGGAAGGCTTCAACACCTTGACTTTCTTTTGGCTGATGGTATAAACTATAAATTTCACACACAAACAACCAAATTTGTGTTCAATGGATTTGTATTATATGGTTATTACTCACAGTCCATCACTCACAAATGTATTTTAAGGCAGGAGGAAGGAATGGG
Source organism: Pinus taeda (assembly GCA_000404065.3). NCBI lineage: Eukaryota > Viridiplantae > Streptophyta > Pinopsida > Pinales > Pinaceae > Pinus > Pinus taeda. Next base: position 26,353 of record APFE030988308.1, read on the forward strand.
TCTTTTTCTAAGAGCAGAACCAGACGAGCCTAAATTCATGGAGGGGTATCCACAATTGAAAATCATATTAAGGAAGGCATGTATATACATTCCTGAACCAAAAAAAACTAAAATCATTTAAAGGAAATGTAAAAAAAAAAAAACATGGCTATCTCATTCAACAACTATGAAATTTTGGGAAATGGTTTCTTGAGAATTGTCAAATCCAAAACAAGTTAGATTGTTGCAGTGATTGGTTTGCAAAATATTCCTCTATACATACCAAAAAAAAAAAAAACTGATGGTTGACTGTTTCAGCCACTTTTCGCAGCTGATTCAACTTTCCGTAGCTGGTTCAACTTTCCACAGTTGTTTTTGTTAAAATCTAGGTTGCAAGTGTCATCAAGCAAAACAAGCCACATGGGTAGCTGGGGAAATGTCAGTACATGGATGGTGTCCTATTCATTT
>APFE030988313.1:0-27086 GCA_000404065.3 Pinus taeda
CAAATTGAGCTTCTGCCACAGGACCTTCCAGTCCTCTTCCTCCTTTTCCTCCTTCTGAGAAAAGTAATAACAGTAATGGAAAACGAAATCCTTCAACAGATTTTCCATATCACTCTTCTTTAATTTTTGGGTATAATCGGGAATTACTTCAAGGCCTCGGATTCTGTTTTGGGTGGCGTATTGGTGCATCTGCTGTCTCAACTCAGTCTGGGGGATGACATTGTTGATGTGGAAGGGGTGACGGGTATATGGGTTGATGGCCTCGTGTTTGGTCACCCAAATTGTCTCCAGTGTCCTGCGGTTGTATAACATCTGTGCAGGGTCTTCCGCAGGCGAGAGTCGAATGGGATCGTAAGCAAATTCTTGGAACACCACATCCATATATTGTTCCGGGACACCATCTGAAGCCATTTTTGAAATCAATGAGCGAAGAATGCTGCAAAGATATTCGCATTTTTTATTCAACTTCTTAGATATATAGAGAAATATATACACCAAATCTGCTAGGGAAATCCGGTCGGCTGATGGTTGTAGGGGCATGCGAATGGCCCAATGAATTCAGAGCAATAGAAAAATGTAAATACGATTCCTTGCCGCTAGTGTGGTAAAGAATAGGTAGGGGAGACATTGAAATCAGTACGAGTAAGATAAAAAAAATACTTTGTGCAATCCTGCACAATTGTGTGAACTAGAGTAGTCTCGGTATAAATAATTAGGACAATCATATAATGTGTATTGAGTCATTGCTAAATTCGTAGTTAGATAATCCATTTTAATCTCCTTAAAAAATTTACTATCCAGCCAAATTACACTACCAAATTAATAACTTAAACCAAAATACTATTTTGAAAACCAATAAAACTTTGAAATTGGGTTATATTTCCAAATAGCAATATGCTTTCCTTTAACAACTATATTAAAACAAAGTACTTAGTGCAACACTAAGAACAACACCTATTTCAAGTGCCAACTCTTAATAAATTCAATATTTAAAACAACCATTTTATCTTGTTAAAGATGGTAGAGGTGGAAATACAAAGAGTAAATTCAAATAAAGCAAAAGGAGTGAACTCAATATTCATAGGAGATAAGCAGAATAAATGACAAGAGTGAAGCTCTTAATTAAACTAGTTAAACTCTGGAGTGAAATAGTCAAATGAACTAAACTCTAGAGTGAAATTCTCAACTAAATTGAACTAAACTCAAACTCACTATGACACTTTATAGTTATGACACCTAGCATATAGGAACAAGTGGTTGGAATTATTTTCTCCAACACTCCTCTATAGTAACAATCATGAAAATTTAAACTAATGTATACGTTGGTCTAAGTCTTAGCTATGCTTACAATTAAAAAATCTGACATCAACTCTTGGGTTAAATTTTCTTTTCTTCTAGATCTTGTATCCTCTGAATTGCTTCAACCTTGTCTTTTCATTGTAGGCTTCAAACTTCAGTTTCTTCATTCATTGGTGTAACTCTTCCATTGTGTCTTCCTATCATCTATTTCATCATAAATTTACTTGTATGTGGCCTATGCCAAATGTTATGTTCTACAATGTGTTATTCATCATCAATATTTTGTTGCAACATAAATTTATGATAAAAATATATTTCTTCAAAAAATCCAATACATGGAAATTTTATTAACATTTTCATTTTTTACAACGTCCATATTGTTTTCAACATTCATTGTTGCAAATTCTATCCATAGTTCATCAACACATAATCTTTCAAGCCATGCTTCAAGGAATTTTAATTTTTCTTCATAATCGTCCTATTTACTTGCACACTCGAAATCATTGTTAAGTTTAAAAACATTTACAAAACTACACCGGTTCTGTTCTTTCTCCTCTGCAATGAAAGCTCTCTCGTCTTGCACTTCCTTCTCTTCCTTTGTCGCTTCCACTTCTTTACTAACCTATTGTTGCAAACAAGTTGTCTTCCACTTGTTTTTCGAATCAAAGGGGGCTTCTCTCACCAAATAAAATCATATATATATAATATTTTATGTTGTTATAACAACCCTAGGTTAAAAGTTCATGTAATAGAAGTCAATAAAGGTAAAATAAGACCACAGTTAAGGGACACTTATTCCAAGCTAAATGTTGGGTAAATATATCCTATTGGGCATCACTTGATGTGTTTATGGGCAAAGGGAGCTTGGCAAAGGTAGTGGATAAGGCATTAAAAAGGAAAAAATGCATTTTTGACATTTTATTTATGAAAATAAACGAAAATAGGAGAAAAGGGAGGTGAAAGTTCACAGGTTGCATGTGAGGAGAAAATTAAAGGAAAATAATGGAAATTGAAGAAATTAGAGGCATGAATAATATAAAGACCTCAAAGCATCATTTCATTTTCAGAATTAGTCTCAGAGAGGAGAAGAAGAGCACTAGGAGGAGAAGAATATCAAACAAGCAAAAGAAGGAAAAAAAGAAAAGAAAGGATAAGGAAAAGAAATGAAAGAAAAGATCAAGCAAGGAAAGGTTGGCTCCAACAGCTTCAAGTGGGAGTACTTGCAGGTAATAGATTGCATGTATGATTTCCTATCTACACATGGTATGTGCATGTTGGTATTTTGTTCTCTTGTTGTGAGTGGCATCTTTTTTTTTTTGTCGGTTTTGACAATGTTTTTCAACCTTGCCTTACCGTTTTTGTATAGCCATGGTGTGATGGGATTGTTCTAGGTTTTGAGCTGTGGAATTGCGAGGTGGTTTGGAATCCGGGGTGGAGGTGGTCTTAAGAAAATTCTCAAAGGCCTAAGAATCCCTTGACCGACAATGGTGGGATACATGGTAGAGCCTGAGGGTGGAGACGAGAAATTTTCTCAAGGATGGTAAAGGAATCTAGAGGCATTCCAAGCTCGGTTTGGTTTTGTGATCTTGGGATTGATTTAGGTGAGATCACGATATCATGAGGGTAGAGGCGATTTAACCACTAGATTTCCTTGGTTGTTTCTGGATTGGTTTATCCATGAGATCCCACATTCATGGTTGGAATATGGCACAGGAGTGACTGACTGAAAGAAATATTTGGTTTAGCCATGTATATGGTTAGGTAGAATGTGGAAGTCTTGAACCTGGTTGGCTCTTGCATGTGTTTAATGAAAGCTAAGTTCTCATGCTTTTGATTAGTAAATGTACTTGTTATTATGTGGCTTTAATGGATGTTCTATTATTGTTATTGATATGGTTATAAGCATGGTTATTTAATAGTTCTCAATCATGGCTCTTTTCATGTGTTTACATGTAATTGAAAGAATCATGGATACAAGACTTAATTGATATTAAGATAGCTACCTGAGAAGATGGTGACCCTTCTTGTTAAGTCTCAGACGTGTTTTTTAGTCCCTTATATTTAGACTTGCATTAATGACCTGTAGGTTTCATATCTACTAAGTGTTTGACAAAATGTCAATCTTAGTTGGGGATGGTCAGATCTAGTCCTAGTGTTAGTTTTTGGTTTACAAGCATTTTCCTTATGTATTTTATGAATTCTGGAAGTCACATGGATTTCTGGGAAGTGGTTTAGCCCCATCCCTCGAAAATAGACTTAAATTCCGAAAATAGACTTAAATTCCGCAATCGCTGGCACAACACCGGTAGGAAATTCCACAGTTGCACTCATACAGGCTCATGGGAGCGACTGGGACCCACAATCGCATGGATACCTTGGCAAGGGAGAGATTGAGGGTGAAACTCAGGGAAAATTTGAGTTGTCTCGGGGGATGGACTCCTGGAGGGGTTGGGATACTCCTGGGGTCTATGGCACCTGAGGGAAGTTAGTAAGGTCTGTTATGTCAACTCCATTTCCTTAAGATCACCTAGGAGGTTGAGTCTTGTCATAGTAGCCCCTCATCTCATGTTTACTCCAGGTAAGCAGATGAAAGTGGGTAGATACGAGAGGAGGTGTCATTACAATTGCATTATGTGTAACCACTCGTCTTTAGCTAACTATTGTTCATCAAAGATAACATCAATAATCTTAATTATTGGATTCATCATACCATTGGCTGCTCTAATGGTAGCTTCATTGTCATCAAAACATTTGGTTGCTAGATTCACTAAATCATCATCCACTTGTGGTTATAGCAGCTGAGTAGGGTCTTTTGCAAGTGGGAGTCGAATGGAATCATAAGCAAATTATTGGAACACCACATCCATATATTGTTCCGGGACACCATCTGAAGCCATTTTTGAAATCAATGAGTGAAGAATGCTGCAAAAATATTCACATTTTTTTATTCAACTTGTTAGATATATAGAGAAATATATACATGAAACTCTGCTAGGGAAATCCGGTCGGCTGATGGTTGTAGGACCATCGGAATGGCCAAATGAATTTAGAGCAATAGAAAAATGTACACATAATTCCTTGCTAGTGTCGTACAGAATAGGCAGTGGAGACATTGAAATCAATATGAGTAAGATAAACAAAAAAACCTTTTTGTAATCCTGCACAATTGTTTTAAATATGTTAGTCTCGGTATAAATAATATTGAAAGTGCTAATGTCATTTGTTTTAACTGGAGTAGTCTCGGTATAAATAATACTGATAATTTTTAGTATAAATAAAGCAATTATCATTCTGATAATGTTTAGTTTAGCTATAGGGGAAAATTTTTAACCATAATCTATGCCTTCTTGCTGTGAATACCCCTTTGCAACTAGCCTAACGTTATACTTATCTATGCTCCCATCCACTTTAAATTTAGGCTTATATAGCCATTTACATCCTATGGGTTTTTTGCCTTTAGGTAGTTTAACTAAATCCCAAGTTTTGTTTTTGAGGATTGATTCATATTCCTCTTCCATAGCAGCCCTCCATTCACTATATTGATTGGCTTATTTATAACTAGAGGGTTCAAATACATTCATCATACTAGTTATAAGAGAATTTTCCCTATATCTTGCTGGAAACTGAACCTTCCTACCTGATCTCCTGAGTGGTGGGGTAGCTTCAAACCTTGTCTGCTCATCATTTTTTGGACTTGGCTTGAAAACTACATCATCTTCTTTCCCTTCCTTCTGCTGTTGTTGCATCTGCTCATTGTTGTCATCTGATTCATCACTTCCTTCTTCCACCAACAAGGGCACATGCCATTCTTCATTAGCACTCTCATGGCTTCCTTCATTAAACTACTCATGAAACACTACATCTCTGCTGGCAAAAAATTTATGACTAGAGGGATTAAACAATTTGTAAGCCTTAAATTCTGTACAGTACCCAAAAAAAATACATTTGATGGCCTTCAAATCTAGTTTCTTTCTATCTTCCTTTGGGACATGGGCAAAGACTTTACTGCCAAAAACTCTCAAATGCTTAACTACAGGCTTATAACCAAATAAAGCTTCAAAAGGAGTTTTGAAATCTAAACTTCTTGTTGGACTCCTATTATTTATATATATATTGTAGTATTAATCGCTTCAGCCCAAAAACCATTAGAAATATTCTTACCTTTTAACATACTGCGAGTACACTCCACAAGGGTTCTGTTCTTCCTCTCTCCAACCCCGTTCTGTTGAGGAGTGTGGTGTACTTTAAACTGGTGCTGTATCCCATTATCTTCGCAGTATTTGAGGACACAAGATTTCTTGTACTCTCCCTTTTGATCCAAGTAGAGAATCCTGATGCTTTTATCTATCTGCATTTCGACCATACTTCTGAACTCCTTGAATTATTCAAAAGTGTGGCTCTTCTTCCTAAGGAAATACACCCAAGTAAATCTAGTACAGTCATCAATAAACAATAAAAAATAGTATGCACTGCCTAACGATCTTGTCTACGTAGGCCCGCATAAATCTGTGTGTACTAGCTCAAGTATATCTCTCCTCCTTCTATCAGTGTTCACATGAAATTCATCCTTGTGCATCTTTCCTAGTGCAGATGCATCGCAAGCAATATGAACATGTTTTAAAATAAGAAGACCTTCGACCGTACCTCTTTTTCTGTAAAAGAACCAAATCATTGAAGTTATTATGACCGAACCTCTGGTGCCATAAATCTACTGTAGTCATGACAGATGATGCCAATGCTTGATGTGGTGCATTTTTGACATTTAGCTTGTACAATCCTCCCACATGAATACCTGATGCAATAGGATTCATACAATCCAACAGGTCTTTAATGACACAATATGATTTATAAAACTCTACCTTGAGGTTCTGATTAGTTATAGTAGAAAAAAAGATAAGATTCTTTTTCATCCCTCGTACATACATCACATTGTGGATATGTCTAATATCTCCATAAGGAAAAACAATACGAATATTACCATAACCTTTGATTTGGTACCCTCTATCATCGCCAAGATAGATGTTTTCTCCACTATTGGTCTCTTTGAAGTCTTCAAACAACTGTTTGTTCCATGTCATGTGGATGGATGCACCTGAGTCGACAAACTAGGTATCTGCTTCATCTTCCTTAGTTGAAAGTGCAGAGTCAGATATGAACAGTCTGATGTTCTGACTGTGTTCCTCATCAACAAAATGACCTGCATTCTACTTATGTCTCTTCCGACCTTCAGGAAACTTCTTTTTCATACAATATCTGGCTATGTGGCCAGTTCTACCACAATAAAAACATTTGATTGTAGAGTAATTTCTATTGAAAGACGTACCTTGAGGTGAGGGCATCTTTCTCTGTGGGGCTGTGCTGCTCTTTTGTGTTGCATTTGGCTTTCCTCTAAAGGGCTTATTCTTCACCATTAAGGCCAGATATGAAATTTGAGGTTTATTATTCATTCGCCTTTATGATAAACCATAACGACATGCAATTAGGCTAACCGAGCGGAGGCTAACGACTTCCATGTGAATGTCGACGGTCTAACCACCAAATGCCACCTAGTGGTCTTCTTCGGTGGTTCTGGCGATAAATTTTCTAACTGTCCGCTTGTGACAACTGTCAGTGCTTCCATTTGGCGGATAAACTCCACGTTAATACTTTAATGGTTTTCAATGCTATGGTCAAGGCCTGAGGTCTTTGTAATCATTCACATGTTATCTGCCCTCTGACGGTCCCGACGCGGTTTCCAATTGACAGTTTTAGAACTGCGTGAAACTCCGATTGTTTACAACTCGACAGTTAACACTGGTCACATGTCTACGTTTCTTTGACGTGGTTAACTAACCGACTGCTAACTCCAACGGTTGCGGTTTTGGTTGACCATACACTTGGTCACATAACCTTCTTCGATGTGGTTTGTGTTGCTTGTGTAGTTTAGAGGTGACTGCGTATTACATTGTTTTATAATGTTTTTGTATAAAATTACGTATGCTGAGAGTTAACCAAAGGGTTTTGACTTAGGTTTAGGACTAGGCTTTTAATACATATGTAATGTATTTTGGCTTTCAACTTAGATTAGGGTTTGATGATGCATTTGGTAGGTTGGGATTAAGATTTTAGAAGGTTTTAGCATAGTTTTGGTGTTTATGACTTTAGGATTAGGTTTTATTACATGAGTTGTAATGCATATCATTGTAATGGAGTTGGTTTAGGGCTAGGGCTAGGCTTTATATTTTGTACTTAGATGTACATGAGGGTTCACATTTTGTTTTAACAACCGATGTACAACATATTGTCACAATGTGACAAAACCAATGCACATCGTCGACACAATCTACAATTGCGACCACAACCTGATGACGAACCATATCGAACCTCTGCAACGAACGACACAACCCAAAATTCTGCGAGGCCAATGACAAGTCACATGTCGTCGACCAAATTCTGGCGGAACTGTCGATGAACACAAGTTGACAACCAGGTGCTGAACCATATTAACTGAACGCCATGCAAAACCATATTACTTGAACAACCTGATCCATATCCAACACTATCGAATTTGATGACACCGAACTGAATTGACGATGATTCTGAACAATGCCGACGACAATTGAACAACTGTGCAATGATCTGACGAGATCCTCCTGGATCATTTTTGGACCACAAAATTTTGACCAAACAAATAGTCGATGAGGGTAGGGCTCCCTTTCTTTCCACCTTGACCTGATGATGTACCAATACATTCGATCAATCACGTGCAAGTGATGATCTTGATGATGTTGACCATGGCACATTTTAAGTCTTTGACCTATTTCATCCATCTGCAGTATGAACAATTTGCAATGATGGGCAAATAACCCGTTATGAACATGGACATTGAATTCTTTTCATGAAGAACCATGAGTTAGTGATTCATAAATTATCTTTGAAACATTCTCTACTAGATATTATTTAATACCATCAACATGTATAAACAATCTATTTTTCAGAATGAGAGAGACAATAAAAGATACTTTGGACATCAAACCAACTACTTGATTTAACATACTTTCCTGCTTCCTGATTACTAAGTGAACTCGCTGTAATGAACCCATCAAGCTATAAGGTGAAGTCTGGTGCAACTTAGTTCATCTTTGAAGGTATTGATTTAGCTGTTGATTTGTTTGAATCACTTTTCCTTCATTTAAATGATGTTTCCATTGATTAACACTTTCATCTGATGCATAAGTTCCCATTAGACACTTTGACACTACTTTAGAAAAGGCTTGGATATGAAAACAAATAGATTTCCTCTCCACTTGAAAAGAGGTTTCCAAACTGTTTGAAATATGAAATGGTGACACAATACAAGAGAAATTAAACACTGAATTTCCCCAATACTGATCTATTTCCTTGTAACTGTTAAGTTCCAAAGTTAAAATGAATTGATTCATTCTGACATTAGGAAGAGGAGTTTTAGGCACACACTGTAATTCATGTTGTAATCCCTACTTATAAATAAGATGTTTGGTTTTACATAGAACTGTAATAGTTTCTATCTCTTTAATCAAAACATCTTTAAGCTCAGTCTCATAACTTAAACAACCATCATGTTGATTGTTATGTTTTCCTTTCATACACATGATTACAAATCTCTTATTTGAACTTATTAATCACTTCATCTGATTAACATTAACTAAATTCAAGTGCTTTTTGTTTTGACGTGGCCTGACAACAAATTCAACCCCATCTTTCTTAAGGTGATATGTATTTTCTCTCCTGTAAAATACTGCATCACAATCATAAAGATAAGGACTTCCTAAGACAACTCCACAAATGTCTACTGGAACCACATCTAATTCCACTTCATCAATGTAATTAACTGTAATGGAAAATCTTAATCGACACTGTTTGATGACTTTTATCTGAGTTGATTTATTTAGCCATCCTAATGGGTAAGGTCTTGGATGATTCCGTGTTTCCAAACCCAAACTCTTAACTAAATATTCAGGGATTAAATTCACCTGTGATCCACTGTCAAACATTGTATCTATCTTTGTATGCTTAGAAGTTATCCTTATGTTAAAAAATTCAACTCTTTTATCCTCATGTGAAGGATTTATGTTTGAAGAAGATGCAATAGTTTTCGAACTAGAACCAACGTCAAACGTTTTACCTATCATAACCATGGCGGTTACCCTCCTTCCATCACTTGAATATGAACCTAGATCTTACTGGACTGCTGCAATTGCCTTCTTTTCATCCTTCTCCTTAAGGAAATTTTTGGGCTTAAGTTCTGGATGAAGTTTCCAACACTTATATTTTGAAGAAAACTGAACAAACTAATAATAACACACTCACACTCATAAAATAAATATTAGACATATAGAAAAAATAGACATGGCAGAAAAGGCATGAGAGACTTTCTTGTAGTCCCTCATTCTCATGAATTTCGTTATTAAAATAATGTTTTTGATACATATAAATACATGAGGAAGTTGTCTCAAGATAGTGCATCTATCTTGAACAAACTTGGCTGAGAAAATATCTCAACAACACACTAATCTTGTAGAAATTTGAATAATATAACACTTATTCACAGAGATTATCCTGATTATATACTATTTGTGGAATGCATGCATAATACATAACCTCCTCTACCATTGATCATCAATTTGCGGAATTAAAAAAACAATCGCATGCGTACATTGAAACATTAATTACACATATCAACACAGTATGTAATGGGGAAAGCATACAGCTGAAAACTCCCAACTATCTATATATTATAATGATAGAGAACATGTAACAATACATAGTACATTACTCCTCACAAGTACTCAGTACTATCTCCACCTGCTACACACAAACTAGCTCAGATCTGAACAAGTCACAGGTTCAAATCTCCTCCACTGTTTGCTTGCCTCTACTGCGCAATCCAAGTTGAGAATAGATCAGATCCAAATTCAAGTTCCCTTGGCTTGTACTGCGCAATCCTCATTGGCAATCTCAATCAATGATTGTGCAAATCTCATGCAAAAGTATAGTCACAACTGATAATAGTCTCACCCTTTCACCCACCTCTAACACTTGAGTCCACTGAACTGTCCATGCACTGAGTTAAATGATGTATTCTTTAGTTGATTTATGAGTTAATAATTAGTGAATTAATTAATAATTAATTCACACCACTCATCGCTAGTGTATTTGTCAGTTAGACTAAATACAACTAGTTAACCTAAGTCAAACTGAACACAACTCCATCAACTTCTCAATCAACTCCACCAAACTCAATCACTTGAGTTCTAACTAAAGCCCATCATGCAGTAGCTCAACTAACCCATAGGAAAATCATATTTCCTTCTGGCAGTTGCATGTGCCACACCCGTAGCTCGAATTGAAGTGCTGTAAGAGGATAAGATAATGTTTATAGTCCAAATATTATTAAGAGCTAATAATATTCAACTGTTCTACTTTTTTACTGGCAATCAAAAAATAGACTCCGCCCATATGTCTAAAAATAGAGCTCCATCTATTTTACCAACATGACCAATCATCCATAAATAACATCCTACAACTCATAGACCATGATCCATATGTCTAAAAATAGACATAGTCTAAAAATAGATTTTGTGCCAAAAATAGCCTCCGGGCCCACTTAGTGAAGGTGACTTCTTTTCACTAAGCTCCATCCTCTTGTTGCATTTTCAACACTCCCTCTCAACAAGATATGGATTATCTGCAACCCTTATCCTACCTCTGTGGTATTTGAATTTGCTCTTGGTGAGCGCCTTCGTCAAGATATTAGCATCTTGATCCTCCGTGGGAATGTATGAAAGTAACATGATTCTCTACTGCACACAATCTCTGATATGATGGTACCTGATGTCAATGTGCTTGTATCTATCATGAAATATTGGATTAGCTGAGAATTTAATGCAACTCTGGTTATCACAATAAATCACAGTAGGCTCCAAGTGTGACTTGAACAACCCGACCAGGATCTTCCTCATCCATATAGCCTCACATGCAGCCAAACTTGCTACCATATACTCGACCTTTGTTGAACTGAGTGTCACGGATCTTTGCTTCCTGCTGTACCAAGAAACTGCTGTCGACCAGATACTGAAGATCCCTCCAGATGTGCTCTTTCTGTCTATTGGGCTCCCTGCCCAATCTGCATCCGTGAAGCCATATAGCTTCACCTCATCCTCCTGTCTGTACCACAATCCATATCCCGATGTGCCTCTGAGATAACGCAATACATGCTTGCCTGCCTTCCAGAAGAGCTTGGTTGGATTAACCATAGCTTGTGAAAGTTGGTTAATAGCATAGCATATATCGAGTCGTGTATTGATTAGATACATAAGCGACCCCACCAATTGTCGATAAACAGTGGCATCCACTACCTCCGTTGAAGTAGCATCCTCCTTCCTCCAACTTACAGGAAAATGAGTATCAACAGGCTTGCAGCCATGCATGTTGAACTTCTCCAGTATCTCCCGGGCATACTTGCCCTGAGAAATAAATAGTCCACCACTGCATTGCCAAATTTCCAATCCCAGGAAATAATGAAGGAGGCCCAAGTCCTTCATCTCAAACTCTCTAGCAAGATACTCCTTGCATGAAAGTATCAACAACTCCTCTCCCGTCAAAATCAAATCATCTACATAAAGTACAATGATCAACAACTTACCCTCCACCACAATCTGGTATAGGTTAGGATTTGCCTCACTCTTGGAGAATCCAAGTCGGCTGAAATAACTGTCTATCCGTGTGTACCAAGCATGAGGTGCTTGTTTCAACCCATACAACGGTCTCTTGAGCCTGCACACATGCGACTCGCTGCTGAAGATCTCGAAACCTTCGGGTTGCTCTATGTACACCTCCTCCTCAATGCCTCCGTTGAGGAAAGTAATCTTCACATCCATCTGATGGATGTGCCACCCCATCTGCACTGCATGAGTGGTCTCTTCCACTCCATGAAATTCATCTTGTCACTAAGCCACATCCTGAAGCTCATCCTTAGGAACTAATAGCTCCTCATCTGCATGCACACCACGAAGCGCAACACTAAGTGACATGTCAAACCATCTTCAGCAAGCACAAGAATACCAAAACTCATAAATTTAAATGAAATTTATGAGCAAGATGAAGTTGATAGTAGCGTTGGTTTGAATTCCTTATTTGCGGCCCTTATTTTGTTATGTAGATGACCCAATCCATTTTTAGGATGCAATCAAAGAAGAAAAGTGGGTTGTGGTAACGGAGGAAAAATTAGAAGCAATAGAAAGGAATGACACATGGGAGTTAGTGAACCTTCTGAAAGGAAAACATGTCATTGGAGTGAAGTGGGTCTATAAGACCAAAAGCAACATTGAGGGAAAGAATGAAAGGCACAAAGCAAGACTAGTTGTCAAAGGATACAATCAACAACATGGAAGAGACTACAGAGAGACATTCACGCTAGTCGTGTGGATGGAGACAGTGCGTGCAGTTGTGGCGATTGCCGTGCATCATAAATGGAAAGTGTATCAGATGGATGTAAAATCAACGTTCTTGAATGAAGTGCTGAAAGAGGAAGTGTATGTTGCACAACTGCCTGATTATGAGGTAGAAGGCCAAGAAGATAAAGTGTATCGGTTGAGGAAATCCCTTTATGGTTTGAAGCAATCACCGTGCACGGTACAACATGATAGATACCAATTTGTTGGAAAATGGTTTTGACAAATGTGACAGTGAACCCACTCTCTACATCAAAGAGAGCCAAGGTAAGATTCTCATTGTCATCTTATATGTAGATGATTTGATTTTTACAGGCAGTGATGATTTCCTCATCATTGATTTCAAACAAGTCATGAAGAGTGAATTTGAAATAACTGACTTGGATTGCTAAGATATTTTTTGGGCATAGAAGTGAAGAAAACAAAAAATGGCCTTTTTATCTCTCAAGCTAAGTATGTGATAGACATTTTGGAGAGATTTAAAATGTAGAAAAACAAGTCCACACCAACTCCAACTATCATAGGGTTGAAGTTAGCAAAGAAGATTGCAGCAACAACGTCAATTTGACATTATACAAAAGCATGATAGGCAACTTGATGTATTTCACTGCCACTAGGCCAGATATAATGTATGTAGTAAGTTTGTTGTCAAGATTCATGGAGACACCCAAGGAGACACATTAGCAAGTAGCGAAAATGATTTTAAGGTATATCAATGGGAAAAAACAGTATTGCATTTTGTACACAACAACAAGTGATTTCAGGCTGGTTGGTTACACTGATAGTGATTGGGCAGGTAGTGTCGATGACAGAAAGAGCACATCAGGACATGTTTTTCATTTGGGTTCCGGAGCCATTTCATAGGCCTCCAAAAAGCAGCCAATAGTGTCAATGTCAACAACAGAAGCTGAATATGTCGCAACAACAACATTAGCATGTTAGGCAGTTTGAATGAGAAGGATGTTGAGGGATCTTAGTCATGACCAAGAGAGAGCGACAACTATTTTCTGTGACAACACCTCTGCAATTGCATTGTCAAAGAATCCTGTCTTCCACAAAAGGACCAAGCATATTGATGTTAAATATCATTTTAGTAGATATTTGATTAACAATGATGAAATTTTTTTGCAACACTGCAGTTCACAGGAACAATTTGTTGATATCTTCACAAAGCCATTGGCACGTGAAAGTTTTGTTTATCTCAGAAACTATTTGGGAATTGTCAATGGCAGAAATTGTGATTAAGGGGGAGCGTTGGGAATAATAATCCCAACCACTGCAATAAACAACCTTACAACAACCATACTTGTCAGAAGTATTTTTGCAAGTTGCGTCTTTGTTTGAAGATGGAAGGACTAAAGCCAGGCACAAACATACCAAAACTCAACAAATTCATTTAAGGAATTTATATTTTGGTAAATAGATATGGGCAAGCATTCATTTCACGACTATTTTCCACACTCCACAAACACCTGTGTGATTATGATCACACTCAACAACAACGTCATACTAATTATTTTGCTCTGTCTTGTGTTAAATGTAAAATTGTACGTTGAGTTAAATATGAATGTAAAGGTCATTTTTTGTAGGTTAGAGGGTAAGAGAGTTAAAGAAAAAGAGAGAGAGTATCTGAGGAGAAAATGGTGGAGCAAATTTTGGTGGGCATGTGAAAACAATAGTTACTGTGTGTTATTCCGCTTGAAGTGTTTTGTTTTTACTTGGTGAATGAGCTATAGTCTTATGTGAATGTATTTGCAAGATTTAGAAATCAATCCTAAGTTTTATTTGTGATGCTCCAACATTTTACCTTTGTTTTTTCCATAAGTGAATTTTGTGTATTTATTAAGTCTCTGCAATAGCTCCATGAAATCAACTTCACGGATGTCATAGACCTCCGCTGTGCGCGAAGGTGAGTTGTGTGAAAGTAGCTTCGCGAAACATCTTACTCTACCTCTCCGCGTAAATTTTGTCAATTTTTCTAACACTAGTGACACTAAGGAATGGATTTGCGATTAGTTTGGGAGACTCCCCCTTCAGGTCACAAGTTTCACTTGTATTTTGTAGTGGGATTCAAAATTTGAAAGTGTGACTGATGCTAAAACTTGAAATTGCGACTAGAGTTTGAGAGGGGAGTACTTTCAATACATGCCTCACTATAATGAGGATTGGAAGGCTACGAATCCAGGAGTGCCTAGGGTCTTGTTGAAAATGGCAACAAGAAATGCTAAAAATAGGATTGCTATAAATATCATTTAAGGATATACTCCAACACTGTTGGAAATAGAAAAAAATAGAAATGATAAAAATAACATTGCTATAAATAACATTTCGGGATAGATTCCAATTTTAATTAGTCCCTGAATTAAAATTTGAATTTGGTCTCAGCAGCTATTTGAGAAATAATTAATAAATTCATCTTGAGTTAGTTAGTTGGAGAAAATCAAACATGAAGTCTGTGTGAAGACATGCAACAATTATCCCTTTGATTGAGGAAGTTATCCCCTAATTAAGGAGATACAGATAAGGTATATTTGAGTTTTAATTAGTTAGCTCAGTTAATTGAGTTAAGTCCAGTTAAATTAGTTCCAAACAGTTGGAGGAACTAATTGTGAGTTCAGTCAGTTAATGCATGCATGCAACTAGTGTTCTCCATATAACTGAATATTCTCTCATAAATAACTCATGCATGTCAGTTCAGAGAAAAAAGACCCAGTTAAGATTAAAGAAAGGGACAATGTACTATCAGTTGGAGGAATTTTCCTTTAAAGGAAACTCATCCATGCAGAAGGAATTATCTCCTTCAGGATTGCGTAGTGATTTCAGAGGTCAGAGCAGTGTGTGAGGTGAGAATCACACAGGATACAGCTAGAGGACCCAAGAGAAATTGCACAAGGAAATAGGAGGCTTGGAGGATTGAAGGAAGGCATATGTGTTATCTATTGTGTCTATGAGAAGAAGTGATGGATTATACTAAGAGCTGGATAGCTTGTGAGCTAAATCTTTGTGTAATCCTGAGATATTTCCACTTGTATGATAATACAGATAGCAGGGTTTTTAGTTGAGGCTTTCCCCAGAGTATTATTCTGTGTTTCATGTGTGATTGAATCTTCTTCTCTGCTATATGTGTTCTATTTGATCTTTGCTCAAATCGATTAAGCTTCCACAAATTTGATTGTAGAAGTAGATTAAGTATTTTGCTTTAGTACATTGCATAATCAATTTAATCTACAGTTTCTCTACAAGATGTGTAGAGAGCAAAATTTCTACATGGTATCTGAGCAAAGGTGATCAAAGCAGAGAACGATATACAAAGAAGTTCGAAGTTCTTGATTGTAGGTACAAAATCGATTTCTTATCACATCTCAAAGTTCACCAATGGCGCTCAATGGCTTGAAACTCAAGTATGTTGTGGATGGTAGCTCGAATTACATAGCATGGAACGATCGCATGGAGGTGGTATTAGAGGAAAATGGTTTGAAGGACTTCATTGATCAAGAAGTCCCTAAGCTAGCAACAACTAATGACCAAGAATTGGCAGAATTGAAGAAATGTGTGGCGAGAGCGAGGAGGATTCTTCTGGAGGGAGTTTGAGACCATATTGTCTCGACTCTCCATGGGAAGGAGACTCCATTTTCAATGTGGAAGACATTGAAGGACCTATATCAGAACAAAAACAACCAAAGGAAGCTGGCACTGAAGGACAAGCGTCAGAAAATCAAGTGTGAAAAGGGAGACACGATCTCTACATATCTGAACAAACTCACCACCTGCAGAGATGAGCTTGGAAGTGTAGGAATCACGACAGTTGATGATGCTATGGTGAATATTACTCTCCTCGGTCTTCCTAAGAGCTGGCACAACTACCAGGACTCAATGAATGGAAGAGAGAAACTGTCGGATTGGGAACGACTATGGTTGGATCTCATGCAGGAGGAGATTAGGAGGAGTACCAGAGATGGTTCTTCATCCAAGGATGATGAAGAAAATCTAGCCTTAGCCAATAAGGAAAGGAAAGGGAAGGAGAAGGATTCTAATCCCAAATCGAGTTCTTCTCATGGTGGGAAAACGATTGACAAATCTAAAGTGAGATGCTTTAATTGTCACGAGGTGGGACGTTATACAACTAATTGTCCATTGAAGAAATCCAAGAAGGGAGCCTCGGAAGGATTTGAAGGTGAGGTATTGGCCTCTTAGTTTCAAATTGGATTTTACCCTCATTGCATGCATGGTTTCATCGATGATGGGTTGTGTTTGGTATATTGACAGTGGAGCCTCATTCCACATGACTAACGATAAAAGTTTATTCAGTACCTTTGAGGAGAAGGACCTCAAAATGCGCTTAGATATGGGCGATGATGGAAAGTACCGTGTTTTAGGTGAAGGTACAGTTGTGTTTCAAAGGGAGCATGGAGCTCCTCTCACCTTGACAGATGTGAAGTATGTGCCTAGACTGAAGAAGAACTTGGTATTGATAGCGATGTTAGAGGACAAAGGCTAAGCTGTAGTCTTCAAAAAGGGAAAGGTTTTCCTTAGACACATCACCACAAGACAGGTGAAGTAGATCAATTCACCAGTCAAGAACCTGCATGCTCTTAAGGTTCAAGATGGATGCAAAGCCTTGATGAGCAAGGCAACTGTTAGAGACTTGGTGGTTGAGAGGGAGAGTACATTACCACTCAACATGCAGTGCTAGAAGAAGTCTCAGACAATTGTGGAGGAGCCACAATTGGTGAAGCAACTTCAGGAGGCTATGGAGCAGCCACAACTAGAGAAGCAAAGAGGAGTCCGAGTGGAGGCATCCACTCATGTAGAAACCTCTAGTAGGGGGAAATTTCGAGCCAAGTGGCAGACGGATCACATGCAGCCGTACCTCTAAGTGGGAGGTGGGGTGATGTGAAGTGATAGTCCCAAGAAGGCTGAAATAGGGGTAGGATCCTTGAGGTACCCAGCTTCTTTGATTAGACCTTGCTACGGGAGCCTCAATGAGGAGTAGAAGGATTAGTTGAGTGGGTAGAGACAAATGCGGATGGAGGAGCAGAGGAAGCTTCAACATCAGAGGATGTTTCTAACCCAACAAGGAGGTTAGTTGGGAGATCAATTACTTACTTCTCAGTAACTGAGTTGCAGTGCAACAGTGGGCAGCACAATGCAACATGATGAGAGGAGGTGCAGTGCGGATGCAGTGTTGGGAGACAGGACCAACAACAACACGGATGCAGCAGGAGGAATCAATGTGATTGATGTAGTCAGAGATCAAAGTGATAGAGGCTAGAGCAGTCAGATACTGAAGAGTACAAAGGTGCAGAGTTTTTAGTCGACAGAGGAAATAAAAGCCAGAGAATTTGATGACAGAGGCATCATTTTGATTTAGGTTGGATATTTTTTGTTTCTGGAGTTTTTGGAGCAACAAAACTTGAGAGAAGTGTTTCATGTGGAACATTCCAAAGGTTCAGGATCGGGTTCAAGTTGAATGCCTTTCTTGTTGAGAGGGAGTGTTGAAAATGACAACAAGAAATGCTAAAAATAGCATTGCTATAAATATCATTTCAGTTAACTGAGTTAAGTCAAGTTAAATTAGTTCCAAATAGTTGGAGGAACTAATTTTGAGTTCAGTAAGTTAAATTTTAATGCATGCATGCATGTAGCTAGTGTTCTCCAGATAACTGAATATTCTCTCATAAATAACTCATGCATGTTAGTTCAGAGAAAGACCCATTTGAGATTAAGGAAGGGACAATGTACAATCAGTTGGAGGAATTTTCCTATAAAGAAAACTCATCCATGCAAAAGGAATTATCTCCTTCATGATTGCATAGTTACTTCAGAGGTCAGAGCTGTGTGTGAGGTGAGAATCACACATAATATAGCTAGAGGACCCAAGAGAAACTGCGCAAGGAAATAGGAGGCTCGGAGGACTGAAGGAAGGCGTATGTGTTGTCTATTCTGTCTATGAGCAATAGTGAGGAATTGTAATGAGAGTTGGCTAGCTTGTGAGCTAAAGCTTTGTGTAATCCTAAGATACTTCCACTTGTATGATAATCTAGATATCAAGGTTTTTGGCTGAGTCTTTCCCAGAGTATTCTTCTGTGTTTCATGTGTGATTGAATCTTCTTCTCTGTTATATGTGTTCTATTTGATCTTGCTCAAATTGATTAAGCTTCCGCAAATTTGATTGTAGAAGTAGATTAAGTATTTTTCTTTAATACATTGCATAATCAGTTTAATCTATAGTTTCTCTACAAGATGTGTAGAGAGCATAATTTCTACAGATTTTTTATTCAACATTTCAGGTCATCATGTATACTCTCTGTTTCTGAATGAAGATGCTTATGGATGATCCTTAATAGAGATTATTATTAGAATAGTTACCATTGAAAAATATCATTGAGAAAAACACATTCACCGAGATATTAAAACTAATAATACTTTGCTAGACAACAACTTTGTGGCTAAGATTGCAAATTTTGGATTGGCTAAACTTGTGGGGAAAGCCGATGAGGGTGAAGTATTACTACAAGAGTTATTGGGACATTTGGCTACTTGGCTCCAAATTATCTATGAGATGGCTATGTGACAACAAAAGGTGATGTCTATGCCTTTGGAGTTATATTTTTTGAGCTTATATCAGGAAAATATATAGGGATGGTACCAAGCACACTAGAAAGGCAATCTCTAATTTCTATAATGTTACTTGTTCTTCGATTTTTCCCCAATTCAACTTGTATGAACAGATTAAAGGAATGTATCAACCCCAATATTAGGAATTATATTCACATGACTGCATTTATAAAATGGTGATAAAATGGCCATATTGGTGAAGCGGTGTGTAGAAAGAGACCCCACTACACATTTGGACATAATGCGAGTTACATTCACTCTCTTAAACCTTGTTTCCTTCAATGAATTGGAACTTGCATCACCTGATGACAGTTAAGTTTTCAATAGATTTGTACAGAAAAGATGATTCAACACGTCAACAAATTTATTTATAGTAGATGTTACTGAGTTTCAAAGTGCAATTAAAAGACCAAGTTTCACAAGTGAAGGATAAACAAAACATATGACGCTTGGTACTAGAATTTTTTTTGGTGCAAAGAGAAAAATGAATAGTCAACCTCATGTCACGCGAGTTTGTAAAGTGAGTTTAGGGGAACTGAATAATATGCGAGTAGAAAAAAATATTTTTTATTCAAATATTTGGGGACCTACTTGTACTGTAACATTTACATCACATTTCCAACAAAGGAGGGTTGATTACATGGAAGGGTTGGTTGGCTCCTGTAGGTTCTGTGACATGAAGGTCAGATTGGTTTTGTTGTGTTAGTTCCACTTCCTTAACTGTACATGGGGAGTTGAATCAGATTGTAGTAGTCTCTAGTGACATGTTTATCCCAACTGACTGGTTAACTTGGGTAAATGTGGGAGGAGGTAGTTACATGGTTTTTGGACATGTTATGTTGATGAGCCAGGGTATTGGCCCATGGTATTGTAACAAAGCCTATTTACAAGTTAATAATATCTTAGCAAAGTGCATGTGAATATCCATGATTAAACATATTTTTATATTGTAATTACATTTAAATATGGTTACATAATTATTATTCTATTTTATAAGGTAAAATGGGTCTTAACTTATTGTTGCTACTTATATATTTTAATGTAATATGTATATTATGATTTTTTTAATCTACAAAGTTATTCATAATTTTATTAATAAAAACAAAATTACAATGTATTAAATTTAAATTTTATTATTTTGATTACTTTTAACTTTTTAAAAACACCACAACATCTCCCTTGGGTTCTATATTAATTTTAACCGACATGTAGATGTTTATTAATTTGAGGCTTCTGCGATCCGTATTTTGTGTGATGTTATCTTTCAGAGTCATCACATTCATGTTTTTCCAGAATTGACGTTTCGAACCAACCTCTGTGGTTCATCATCAGGATTAGATCCATGAATGAATAAGCCATAACTCAATAGGGTTAATAAATGAAGGTTAGGGTTGGGAAGGGAAAACAACCGACAAGTTTGATGATGATATAATTCATGTTATAACTTATTTATATTTATGTTTTAGTATGTTAATGATTTTAGTTTTTAATTTTTTTAGTTTTAATTTAATATGCAATTTCCTTTAAAGAGTTTCCAATACAAATGTGACAATTGGTTTTACTTGAGTGCTGAGCCAAAGCTGAGGTTTTGGAGCAGTTATGTTTAATGTCAGCAACATGCTTTTGGATCCTTGTTGAGATTGATCGACCAGTCTCTCCAATGTAGGTTTTTCCACAAGAACAAGGAACCAAATAAACCCCTTTGTGGCATTTAGGATCAATAGGATCTTTTACTAATTTTAGGCATCTGTTGATGGTGTTCATGGGTTTGAAGGAGGTTTTTATGTTATTTTTCTTTAAAATATAAGAAATTTTATCAGTGGTGCCTAATATGTAGGGGAGTGGATTAAAATTTTTTGTATTTGTTTTAGTTATGTAATTGAGTTTAGGTCTAGATTATCAAAAACAATTTAATTTAATATGCAATTTCCTTTAAGAGTTTTCAATACAAATGTGATGATTGGTTTTACTTGAGTGCTGAGCCAAAGCTGAGGTTTTGGAGCAGTTATGTTTAATGTCAGCAACATGCTTTTGGATCCTTGTTGAGATTGATCGACCAGTCTCTCCAATGTAGGTTTTTCCACAAGAACAAGGAACCAAATAAACCCCTTTGTGGCATTTAGGATCAATAGGATCTTTTACTAATTTTAGGCATCTGTTGATGGTGTTCATGGGTTTGAAGGAGGTTTTTATGTTATTTTTCTTTAAAATATAAGAAATTTTATCAGTGGTGCCTAATATGTAGGGGAGGTGGACCTTACCGACACAATCCTCTATAGGTTGTTTGTTTTTAGGATTCTCAGCCTTCTTGAAAGTTTTCATTCTTTGGTGTCTTCTATATCCATTATTTTCAAAAACATCCATAAGATGTTTCTTTTCTTGTTCAAAATGATCATGATCAGAAATGTGAATAGCCCTGGTAGCAAGAGTGTTGAGAACCCCCAATGTAGATGTTCTTTTCAAAGGGAAAAAACACTGGTTTATATTAAGTACCATTACATTTGTCAAAAAAAAATTTGTGCATACATATAATCCCCATTCTACATAGTGAGAAAGTCTTTTTTTTGTCAAAATAATGCTTCATATGGAACAAGGAGTATAAAATCAAAATGTCACATAAAAATGCAGATCATTGTCTCATAATGAAACTACATAACAATGACATGTATGTTCAGATATTCAACAAAAATAACGGGCACTGGAAACAAAACACCTATGGGAGTTGAATTTAGCTAGCCTGTGTAACAATTTTGTCCTCCAGGTTTTGAAAGTGCATGTATCTCGTAGCCTTGGTAAGAACCTTTTTAGATAGTGTATCTGCAACAATGTTGGACTCCCTGTATATGTGGTGAAAGGTGTTACAGTCATAGGAGAGCTTTAGAAATTGGAGGTGGTTGAGCGAACCATCAAGACGAGGGGGGAAAGAACAATTTTCCCCAGCATTTTGTAGATGAGGGACTTGGAATCCCCGAATACATGTATGGTATTCATGGAAAGCTTCTTTGCAAAGCAAAGAAGTCCCCATAGTGCCAAGATCTCAACCCTCATGTTAGTGCCTCTGCCACCATGCCAAGATATCTTGTATTTTTTTCTACCTGATCCTAAGCCATGCACCACAACCACAAATTCCTACTTGTGTAGTGCCATCAAAGTAACCTGCTGGAAACTTTATGCAGGTTGTAATAGACGTGGGATATGTTCTGAAACTATTCTCTTTCATATCATTCATTTTTCTACTTCATCTAGTTTGAACAACATATTTAGTAGGCTCATCTTCACTCAATTACTTCCAACTTATAAAATCCCCAAGTTGATAATATGGAATAATTTCAACCATTAATTTTTTTTGAGACAATAACAAATCATGAAAAATGATATGACAATACATCTGGTGCCAAAGACATTTTGTTGACACAGATATAGAAGTCAGTGCTTGATGACCCTGGCTGGTGACATAAAGTTTTTTCAGGCCTCCAACTTTGACTCATGAAGCAACCAATTTGTAGTGATCCAACAAGCCATTTACTATGCAATGTATTTTAAAGAATTCAACCTTAATATTTTGATCTATGATTGTGGACACAAAGATCTGATTTTTGTTGATCCTGGGCACATACATACTATTATGAATGCGTTTGACATTGCCATTTGGTAAATTCACTGGAATACCTTGATATCCCTTGATCTGATCTGCACGATCATCTCCAAGATAAATGTTGTCACCCATGCTTATTTCTTGGAAATTCTCTTACCAGTCCCTATTGCATGTCATATGGACTGAAGCTCCAGAATCCACAAACGATCAAAATTCAGGGCTTCTCATGAATGTCTTCTATGTTTATGCCTCACTTGATCACTTTTATTCTTGTAACAATCTCTGGCAAGATGGCCATTTCTGCCACAATAAAATCATATAATTTTAGAATAATTTCTAACATGTAGCATACTTTGATTTGGCTTTAGAGATGGTCTTCTCTGAAATGGAATTCCACCTTTATTTCTGTCCTCCTGTTTTCCTTTGAATAATTTATTCTTTGCTGCAAGTGCTAAGTTTGGATATTGAGGCTTCAAATTCTTGTGTCTCTCTTCTTCACAAAACAATGTACCTATCAATTCCTTAAAATTGAGAGCTTTCTCCCTTACTGCATGCCTTGTAGTAAACATTTGATACTCCTCTAATATTCCATTTAAAGTGATTATCACAAGATCAAGTACTGATTCTACTATGTCTCCAAGCTTATCTTTCAAGTCTTTGATTTTTAAAACAAAAGCACTAACTAATTACATTTCTTCCATTTTAATACAAAAGAGCCAACTTTTCAGGAAAAAAATCTTATTTGTATTTTTAGTCTCATACAACTCCAGTGTATTCCAAGTTTCATTAGAGCTCTTATAATCATGAATATGAGGAATTATATTATCTTTCACACACTTTGAATAGTACCTTTGCTTTATTCTCCCACTCCTTCAAGTATTGAATCAATGGAACTATCATGCCTCCAAAAACATTTGGTTTTTCTTTTCTCCCTTTGTGATTATCCAAACAATATATCCCTCAATTAAATGCAATTTGAATTTCCAATTAATATAATTGGATCCATCCAATTTTTTCACTTCATTCAAGTAGATCCCTGCAAGTGGATTAACCATCATGATGTGAAAGTCTCCAACCTTCCACTAAAAATAAATATTCAGGGCGAAGAAATACATAAACAGTAAGAGGAGTAGAAGAAGCGCTTTGCAATAAATTATAATAAGTGACACTCTTAGACTTCAAAACCATACCATGCCACTGCCATTAAACACCTCACAATCTCCACATAATTCCTGGATGAAGAAGAATGTAATTAAAAAATGGAGGTCATCACACTTCTCGATGTAGGGATGGTATGATGCATTGTTAAAGTTTCTTGTTTCGTCAGTTGTCCGTCTCACTTTTCGACTAGTGAAAAAAGTGATGGTTCCCTGGTTAGCGCAAAAGTCTGTGTGCTCCACAACCGAGGTCCCACCAATTACTTCTACAAATTCACATGATTCTAGGGTATTAATGGTGTCAAATAAAACTTGTCTCCTTCGCTGATCGTTATTGAATGCATAGATTAGTGATTTTCAACAATGTGACACGGATCTCCACTCGCATGTAGCTTAGATCTCCGCCAAACAAAAAAACAGACTTTCATAATTCCTTCAAAGTATCGTCGACGATATGAGTTCCACAATCACTTCTCACAACTTGGTGGCACGGTTAACAACACTCTCTACTCACAAACTTCATATAATTAAATTTACTCGGCTTCTTCAACATCGAATACCCTCACCAAAATTTGGTTCTCAACTGAATATTCCCTTCAACGTTGAATGCCTTTTGGTATATACAAAAGGAACATGCGCCAGTGCTATAAGCTGAATGCCAGCAAAAACCTGTTATAAATATTTAGGAAATTTAATTTTGGCAGAGGGGCAAAGAGTTAAGATTTTCACGAAGCTAGCTTCGTGCACCGCGAAGCTATTTCACAGACTTGGATTTTGCACACTGCAGAGCTATTACACAGACTCAAAGAAAAACAAGATAAGTTTGGAGCAACACAATAAAAACTTAGTATTGAATTCTAAAACATGAAAATACATTCACATGAGGTTGTGGCTCATTCACCAAGTAAAAACTAATGTTTATACTGATTTACATTCACACGAAGTAACATAGTAAGACATAGTAACTGTTGTTTTCACGTGCCCACCAAAATTTGCTCCACCATTTTCTCCCCAAAGACTTGCGCTCTTTTTCTCTCTTACCTCTTACTCTCTAACCCATTACAAAATGGCTTTTACATTCATATATATAACTCAACAAACAATTTTACATTTAATTCATGACAAAGCGACATTAATATGATGTTGTTGTTGAGTGTGATCAGAATCACGTAGGTGTTTTAGGAGTGTGGGCAATATTTGTTGAATAAATGCTTGCCCATATCTATTTACAAAAGTACATTGACTGCTTTGAATTCTTTGTTGTGTTTCAAAATGTTCACATCTGGCTTCAGTCCTTCAATCTTCAAATAGAGATGCAACTTGCGAAAATACGTCTGACATTATGGTTGCTGTCAGGCTGTTTATTGCGGTGGTTGGGATTATTATTTCCAACAGTCCCCCTTAATCACAATTGCCGCCATTAAAAATTCCCAAACAGTTTCTGAGATAAACAAAACTTTCACATACCAATGGCTTTGTGAAGATGTGAACAAATTGTTCTTGTGACCTGTAGTGCTGCAACATAATTTCATCATTGTTAATCAACTCTCTAATAAAATGATCTTAATCATCAATATGCTTTGTCCTCTTGTGGAAGACATAATTCTTTGACAATGCAATTGTTGAGGTGTTGTCACAGAAAATAGCTTTCGCGCCCTCTTGGTCATGACGAAGATCCCTCAACATCCTTCTCATCCAAACTGCCTGACACGCTACTGCTGTTGCTGCAACATATTCAGCATCTGCCCTTGACAATTACAGTATTGGCTGCTTCTTGGAGGCCCATGAAGTGGCTTCGGAACACAAATGAAAAACATATCTTGACGTTCTCTTTTTGTCATCGACACTGCCTGCCCAACCACTGTCAGTGTAACCAACCAACCTAAAATCACTTGTTTCTATGTAAAAAACACCATACTATTTTGTCCCATTGAAATAACTTAGAATCCTTTTTGCTGCTTGCCAATGTGTCTCCTTGGGTGTCAACATGAACCTTGACACCAAAATTACTACATACATTATATTTAGCCTAGTGGCGGTCAAATATATCAAGCTGCCTATCATGCTTTTGTATAATGTTGGATTGACATTGCTGCTGCAATCTTATTTGCTCAACTTCAACCCCATGACAGTTGGAGTTGGTATGGACTCGTTGTTTTGCATTTTAAACCTCTGCAAAATTTCTACCACATACTTTGCTTGAGAGATAAAAATTCCATTTTCTGTTTTCTTCACTTCTATCCCCAAAAAATATCTTAACAATCCTAATACATTCATTTCAAATTCTCTCTTCATGATTTGCTTGAAATCAGCAATGAAGAAATCATCACTGCCTGTAAAAATCAAATCATCTACATATAAGATGACAATGAGAATGTTACCTTCGCTCTCATTCATGTAGAGAGCAGTGTTATAAACATATTTGGGCACTACAACCCCAATTGTATATGTCAATAAACCAAGGGCTCTTTAACCCCTAAAAGTGTTGTTTCATACCCTAAAGGATCATGGTCAACGGATTACATCACTTCCTAGAAGTTCCACCTGAAAAACTACTCAGAACTGGCCAAAACTGGACTATACTGACTGCTCCATGGTCAAGGTGCGATGCATACTGGCTGCTACACTAGCCAGGTGTGATGCATATTGGCTGCTACACTAACCAGGTGTGATGCATACTGAAAGAGTCTTTTGTGGGGTGCAAGGAGCGAGAAGATACAAATGGCAGAGACAATTTTCTAAGTGGATGCTCATGGAATCTTCTAGAAACTTCTCCTATGACACTTGCCTCTCTGAATTCACCCAAGGATGTGTAAGAGATCAAAGAAACCTCCAAGTGGAACCAAGAACTATTAGTGGAATGACACCAATCAAAAACCCAAAGCTGAATCACCCCCTTGCAAGACATCTATATATGGATCCCTCATTTGAGAGATCTGGAGGCTG
>APFE030988314.1:0-23317 GCA_000404065.3 Pinus taeda
TCTATATGTAAACATAGCCGCCTAGTTGTCTGTAGAGGCCAATAACATAGATGGGTTATGGCCCAACACATTTGTATACAAGTTCAAGCTATGGAAGTAACTGTCCAACCGGTGGTACTTGAATATGATAGAAGACATATATATATGCTCAACATCAAGCTGGGTCTTAAAAAGAGGGTGTTGTTTGAAATTTCACCAGGTAAATCACATAAGTGAGATGCTACCCAACTATAATGTTAATTTACATTGAAACATCCAGAATTAATAATAAAATTGATTTATAATCTAGTTAAAATTTACTAAGTTAATTTTATTTAAAAATTCTCAAAAACTCTTCGCAGATCTAGTTAACAAAGGATAGGTGATGTCATGTTTGCATTAAACACAATCACATTAGCCATTTGCATTAACACATTAATATTTACAAACTACTCTCTATGAGGATTCATGTGACATTGCACACCTGAGTTAACCAACCATGCCTCATGATCTGCACGTGTACTTGAGACATCTCATCCTTCATCTAAGGTGTTGTTTTCTTCTATATAATGAGCATCTTTAGATGTGCTTTAGATCCCTTCCCTTTCCAAAGAATTTTCAATCTACAATATTTCTTGTAATGCCCTTCTTTTTCACATCTTTAACATACCTTTATGAATGTTCTTGGAGATTTAGATCTTCCTCTAGATTTAGATCTTCCACTTTCTGATATATTCTTATTTCTACTTTGGGAGCTTCCTCTTACATACAAGACATATTTATTCTAGTTTTTCCTCTAATAAAAATGACGAGTCTTTCAAAAATTGAGAGAGCCTATTTAGAAAACTAGCTGGAAAGGCAGGGAGCCATTATCCAAGCTTAACATCTTTCACTAGCTAAGTAATTTAATAGATTTTTCTCTACCATCCATTATATCTTATATAAAATCTTTATCATGGAAGAGTAATCTCAATGTCATATATAGGAGTCTCATTCTCAAGTACTTTCAATGCCATTTATTTATTTATTAATAAAAAAAATTATTTACATAAGCATTTCAATATACTTCATGGCCTTTCTGCCATTCTTTCTAACATAATTTAGTTTAAATAAAAACAAAATTACAACAACAGGGGGATATTACATTCTTCCCCTGCTTTTATTCACACCATCCTTAGCGTTTGTTTTCCATTTTCTTCCTTTTGAAACATTGTTGGATAATTTTTCTGCATTTCATCTTCCCGCTCCCATTTAGCCTCTTTGGGAGTAAAATGCTTCCATTTCACTTTAACCAGAATAATAGCTTAATTCTAGAGCCAGATCTCTTTTGAGTGTAGGATATAGAGAGGTTCTATCAAAAAGTCTCCTTCGGGTTCCACTTGTATCATTTTCCAATCAATAATGTGAGAACTATCATGTACATATTTCTTAAGTAAAGACACATGAAAAACATTATTAACTTTAATCTGACTAGGTAATGCTAATTGATAAGCTATAGGTCCAATTCTGTCAAGAATTTCAAATGGTCCACGAAATTGTGGTCCCAATTTTGGACAAGATCTCGTTCTTAATGTACTTTTCCTTGGTTTCACCCTCAAATAAACATGATCTCTATTTTTGAACTCTTTGTATGTTCTTTTCTGTCTACATAGATTTTTTGTATGTCTTCTGTCATTTTAATGTTTTCCTGAATCTTCTTCACTGTTTTCTCCATTTCTTGCAAGGCATTCAACCCAAATATAAGTATATCCTCTGGTTCACTCCAACTGAGAGATGTATGACATTTTTTGCCGCACATGGCTTCAAAAGGGCTCATTTTGATGGATGTTTGATAAATGTTGTTGTAGGAAAACTCGACTAAATTTAGCAAATCCTCCCATTTTGTAAGTATGTCCATGACATGCATTCTTCGCATCTCCTCTAAATCTCGTTAGTTATCTCAATTTGTTCATCCGTTTGACGATGATATGTTGTACTGAAATTTAATTGAGTTCACATGCCCCAAATAATGTCTTCCAAACGTTTGAGGTGAATTTGGCATCCCTATTTGATACTATCATCTTCGGTACTCCATGTAGTCGAAAATTCTTTCTCATGAAGATATTAGCAATTTATGTCATGCCAAAAGTAGAATGTACTAGTATGAAATGGGCTCCCTTACTTAAAGGAATTATTTTCCACTTCCATTTAGGGATAGGTAGTGAATTTAGCAACCCAGTAGGGTGTTGTTGTTCAACCTTTATTTGTTGACACTCTAAACATTTTGATAAATATTCAACCACCTTTTTCTTTATTCCTGGCTAAAAGAAAATTTTCCTTAATGTTGTGATCATCTTTTGGTACCGAGGAAGTCCCGTGTATGGTTTCTTATGATATTAATCAAGTATCATTTGTTTCAATGCATGTACATTGAGAAAATACATTTTTTTCCTGTAAATCAAGAATTTTTTAGAGTTTCCGCATAACCAAGAATGTTAATGTATTTTTTTGTTGAATTTCCAATTATTTTGGATCACCAGTTATGTAATTCCTAATTTGTTCCACCAAATTTGTATTAACATTGCTAACAAAAACTTCCATTAGACTGTAAGCATGTTTGCTCAAAGCATCTACTACCTCTTTTTCTTTCCCTTTCATATGTCTAATAACAAATTCAAACTCAAAAAGTAACACCATCCATGTCGCTTTCCTGACATTGAGATTGGCTTGGCTGAAAACATATTTTAGGCTGATATGGTTGGTTACCCAAGTGAATTTATTTCCTAACAAATAATGTCTCCACATCCTTAAGGCATGTATGAGAACAACTAGCTCTAAATTGTACAGAGCATAGTTCTTAAATTCATCTGTTTTCAACTTTCTAGATTGATAAGCCATTACTAAATTGTCTTTCATCTAAACTCCCCCTAACCCTTCCATATAAGAATCTGTGCAAACTGTAAATTCTTTATTTGGATCTGCGAGTTTTAAGAAGGGATCCACTATGAGTAGATCTTTCATTTGAAAAAAACTCTCTCGATATTTGGTAGTCCATTCAAATTTTACTCCTTTTTTTTGTAAACATGTGATAGGATCTAATAATTTTGAGAACCCCCCTATAAATCTACGGTAATATCCTGTGATTCCCATAAATGATCAAACAACATATACATCCTTTGGGGTTAGGCTCCAAACCTAACCCATTAATTTATGTAATGAACCTAATGGGTCGAGTCATCGTCATAGTTATTTAGAGAGTAAATAAAGCCCACATTAATAATTGTAAGTGGTTGACCCGCATTAGAGAAAAGATAGCACAATTCGTTGTAAATAGGCCATAGTTAATAAATAAAGTGGTTAACCCGGGTTATGCAAGGGAGCACTAGTAGTTATGGTTTTGGATGTCATTCAGCTATAAATAATCCTAGTTAGTAAAGGAAATATCATCAAGCTTTATTGTAATCAAACTCTGCTCTGCTGGAGGTTGCCTCCTCGAAGAGGCATGTGAACATTGAATCTATTTGTGAATAATAAAATACTTGTTGTTTTTATAATTTTATTTTGTTTTCTGGGCTATATTTCTTTGCATTTATGGTATGATGGAATTTCTCGCAGGTCAAGAGCATAATAAGTGGTGTAAGAGCACTTTATAGGGCCGGTTGTACCTCCAATTTTTGCAAAAAAAAAAAATTAGGCTACAGACATTTTTGGCATCTTTAAATGAAGGGATCTGTCGTTGAGCGCATAAATCTACGGATTTAGGGAGGCATGCACACAGGAACTACAATAAGTGGTCATGCTTGTTGGACTCCCTTGTAACTCCTATGGGTATCCCTTCGAGTAGTAGCACATTAGATAGAACCACACACGGACTGCACTTCCACGTACCCTTGGGTATATAAGAAGCCCCCTAGGCTCACCTGAAACCTAGCCTTAGATAACCCTTTGTTCACCTTGTTGCTACAGTACACTGAGAACATCACTTGGGGATATTACTTGCATGTATGATAGGGTAGTCGGGTAGTATGGCTAAGGGTAAGGTCGATCCTCCTTAGTTATTGCCTCAAAAGATTGGGACGAGTAATATTGTTGGACCCATATGTATATTGCGATCTATAGTACTTGAAACACCTTTGTGACATTAGTTCCCCTTGCTATCTGAAGATCACCCACTACCTTATCTTCTAAATGAAATCCAACAATTGGGGTTCTATCATCGCCGTACAAATCAGATCCAACAATTGGGGTTCTACCGCCACATGAAACTCATGTTCAACAGTTGGGATTTCACAATGACGATGAGACTCTTTGTGTAGTGAGGCTCGCTGCTACTACAATCCGGGCCCTATTTTCGTAGTATATTGGGAAAGATCAAGTTTTATGGAATTCAGCCACTACAATATTGATCAACAGGGAGTAAATCTCCTTTCCGTTAAAAAAAAAAGTCTAAGACCATCCTTGGATGCTTGCAAGAGACTTAGGCCAGAAGCTTCGAGACGATGACATGATCGTAGTTTACCATTCAATTGTCAGCCTCAATTTTCCGACGGTCCCAAATTTTTGCGAAGTGAATTCAAGTGAACCCTACCAATAGATTCTTGAGTTCTCCCTCTTTCCAAGAAGGTTAATCTTAAGTAATTGGCTGGGTTTTGTGTATGGTAGGTACCAGATCTCAAGTCATGGCCTATGAGAAGATCAAGAGCCTTGAAAAAAGGTTGGATGAGTCCCAGGGCAATATGGACCGAATTACCTCAATGCTTTCACAACTCACCAATATGATGTAGAGGTCTCTTCGAGAGGAGCATAGTGTTGATGAACACCTCAAAGGAGAATCTAGCCATCACATTCACTTCCATGGATATCACAAACATTCCCACCCTCGGCCACCCAAGCTAGACATGTACAAATTTGATGACTCTAATCCTACATTATGTGTAGCACAAATGGAACACTATTTCTCCCTTAATGATATCTATGAAGATCAAACTACAGTACGTGTGGGATCCCTTTAGTTGGACCAAGACAGATGGAAATGGTGGTAGTGGCATCAAAAATGTTATCTTGGGAACATAACTTGGCACATATTCTCAAATGCCCTATGTGACTGCTTTGAAAGGGAATCCATTTTTTTGGGCCACCTCACTAAGATTTGACATATAGGCACAGTAAAAGACTACATTTCATCCCTTGAGACATTGGCCATCAGAACTGACGATCTAGGATATGACTTCTACTTAGAGTGTCTCATTATTGATCTCAAAGAAGCCATCCAAGTCCATGTCTGGATGTGCCACCAAACTACATGGATGGATGCCTAAAAAAAGGCTCTCGAGGTGGAAGTCACCTTAGCTGCCCAGTCCACTCATCCAAATTTCGTAGCCAAGGTTTGTCCCACCGAGGCTCAAGGCCCTACCCAAACACTTAAGGTTCAAAATGTTCTACAGCAAAAACGGTATAAAGAAGAAAACAAGGCTTGTCCTATTACTATGATGACAAATACTCCTCGGGGCATAAACACAAGGAACCAAAATTCTTTCAAATTAATGCTACTGATAGCAGCTCATATGAGGAAGCCCCACTGCTTGGGGGGGTCGAGGAAGAAGTTGAGTAAGCCCAACTTGACAATGATCTCATAGCTATGCCAGATGAACCAATCACCTCACTACATGCTTTTGCGAGCATTTCTTCGCCTCAAACTCTCAAAATTCGAGGCTTTCTTAAACATCGACCAATAGTGGTATTGATTGATGATGGTGACAATCAAAACTTTATCCATAAGTGAGTCATTGAAGTTTTTCATTGTTTGTGTAGGATGTATGTAATTTCCATGTCCTTATCGCTGGTGGGGGGGCCATGAAATGTGAAGGCCGTTGTGAAAATATTAAACTTCAGATGGGAGACTAACACCTAAAGACCCACATGTTTGCTATTGAAATGGGTGGTTGTGACATTGTTTTCGATGTTGAATGGCTTCACACACTAGGCCTGATCACAATGGATTTACAGGAGTTATAATGAGATTTAAGAAGAACGGCCACATTCATACATTACGTGGACTCTAGGTAGGTGCTCCTACTATCATCAACTCAAATCGAATGGAAAATCTTCTGAAAAAGGGCCATCACAGAGTCATCACCCAATTTAATGCCATCTAGGCCATTTAATCCACTACTCCTCATATTCATCCTAAGATGCAATAGGTCTTAGACCGCCACTAGTAGGTGTTTGAAAAACCTAAACAGCTTCCACCCTCTAGGGGTGAACATGATCATAGCATCCCTTTGGTCGTAGGGACCCAACCGCCTAATGTGCGCCCATACTAATATCCTTTCACCCAAAATAATGAAATTGGAAAAATCATCCAAGGAACTCCTCGAAGCCGATGTTATTCATCCCAACAGGAGTCCTTATTCATCACCAGTTGTCATGGTGCTAAAACAAGATGGAGAATGGCGCGTGTTTCTAGATGTTTGGGCCCTCAACAACCTCACTATCAAAGAAAAATTTCCTATTCCAGTTGTTGATGATCTTATTGATGAACTACATGGTGCTCAAATCTTTACTAAGCCAGATCTTCACTCTGGATATCACCAAATACACATAAAGGAAGTAGACATTCCCAAGACTGCC
Organism: Pinus taeda; assembly: GCA_000404065.3. NCBI lineage: Eukaryota > Viridiplantae > Streptophyta > Pinopsida > Pinales > Pinaceae > Pinus > Pinus taeda. The sequence goes on from APFE030988314.1 coordinate 6,589, forward strand.
TTTTGAACTCATGAAGGCTAATATGAATTTTTTTCATTCTATTTGGTCTCTGTAATTCTCCATTTACTTTTCAAAGCCTCATGAACCAACTACTGAAACCATATATCTCAAAATTTGTCCTTGTCTTCTTTGATGACATTCTCATCTACAACTTAACCTGGTACAAACATCTTTAGCATGTAGACCTAATATTGCAATTGCTCTAAAATCAAAAATTATTTGTCAAATTATCCAAGTGCTCTTTCCACGTGGAAGAAGATAAGTATTTGGGACACATTGTGGGTCATGAATAAGTGAGGGTTTATCCAAAAAAGTTACAGGAAATCCAATATTGGCCCCAACCAAAAAACTCGAAGTGTTTGAGGGGATTCTTGGGTCTCGCTAGCTACTATCGCAAATTTTTCCGCAATTATGATCACATTGCTAGATCCCTCACTAATATGCTCAAGAAAAAATCATTTCTCTCGACTAATGCAGCTCAACGAGAATTTGTGGCTCTCAAACACGCCATGTGTTCCACTACTATATTGGCCCTACCAGACTTCACCAAATATTTTGTGATTGAATATGATGATTCTAGTACTTGCAATGGTGTTTTATTAATGCAAGAAGGTTGACCATTGGTGTTTAATAGCCAACAAGTAAGTGCAAAACATTTGGGTCAATCTACCTATGAGAAAGAAATGATGGCCATATTACATGCAATAGTCACCTGTTGACCATAGTTGTTGGAGCAAAATTACCAAATCCACATGGACCATGAAAGCCTAAAATATTTTTTGGAGCAACACCTATCATCACTACAAAAAAATAAATCACTAGCCAAAATGTTGGGATTGATGAGCACTAGTATTGGAACAAGAATGTTGCAACTCCCGGGGCTACCAAATTTACTTTGTCAATGTGGGGTTCATACAAACTTGGAGGTGACAGTGTTGTATACACAAGCAAATGCAATGGGTCCACTCTTTGTCACTATTGAGTTGGTGATAGACCACTATGTTTTCTCAAACCATCCTTCTATTGATTTAGAAGAAGTTTGATTACCAATGAAGAAAGGGGAATTTTACCCTGATTGGAAGAATGGAAATATTGTCTACTGCAGTAATGAAAGATTGAAATAAATGCTTTAAACACACCACTCATCTAACTATTTGTTAAGAGATCTTACTTTATAATTATTCTAAGCTAACATGTGTGTAATCCTAACTACCCTAATCATGGAATCTGGAATAACTAAACATTTTACAGTTATGCATATGAATTAACACAATAACTCATTTTTCCTTTTTATCCTATTTTGTGAAGATGTGAATACTAAATATTCTTGGTGATGTGGACGGTGGGTTAGAGATGGGTGTGAAAGGTCATATCACTTGGGTAGTAAGTGGGGGTCTTCTCCTATCTTCCTGTATGCTTTTTCCACAAATCTGCCTCAAATGGGCTACTACAGGTCATCCTACAGGATGTCCTAAGGCTTCCTACAAGATGTCCTAATGCTCCTACAAGATCCCCTTATTCCTACAGGATCCAGTCGAGAGATATAATAGTGATTTGGAAGGTGTTATAGGGCCTGGGGAAGGTGAATGATGGAAGAAATAAGGCAAGGGAGTGGCTAGGACTTCTTCAGTGTTCAAAAGAGAGTTTGTAAGATGGTTGGATTTGCTCAACAAACCTGGGAGGTTGTTCTTATGGAATGATGAATTGTTCGAGGGACTTAGTTATTTTTGGTGATCATGGATGGGTGAGGTTAGGATGAGGTTGTTTTCATGAGATCTTCCTGCACTATTGAAACTCCTTCAATACATGCATTGCTGGCATTTATCCATGAATCATATCAAACAAGGAAGATTTCCAATCAGCTTAAGAAAACATAATTTCATTATTTAGTCACCTAGTACATGCATGGAAATACTTGCAGAATATTGTGAGACACCATGAGATCTAATACAAAGCTAGAGATATCAGAAATGAAAACTAAAACCTATTCTTGAAAGTTGAAAAGATGCTAGCCCAAGTAGCTGAAAAGCCTAAATTCCATAAGAAATTAGAATTTTGTCTTTTTGGGGCTGAATAGGAGTTCTTCCTCAAACCATGATCCATGAAGGGAGGAGTGAGGCCAAATCCACCTTCTATCAGCCTTTTTGGTATTCTATTATCTCTCCAAGCTGCTGCTAAAGCTATGCACAAATGGAAGCAAACCAGTCAACTTCACCACTACATGCAATGGAACAATTCTAAAATGAATTCAACAACTAATCTATGAAATAACCTAAGAATACAAGTACAATAAGAGGATCCTTTGCTGCTAGGGTTGGGCCTTAACCTCAGATCTTCATCCCTCTAAGTCAACTCGATGCTAGATCAGGGAAATGCTCATTCTCATTATCATATCAGAAAACTTACAAAACAATGTTTTTCCACAAAACTTCAACTCAAAAATGCTTAGCGCTCTTACATAAAAAATATGAATCCTAATGAGGCTCTAGGACTAATTATTTATAGAACTAAAGTCTCCAATGGCTTCCTTAAATCTAGGGATGCTTGGCTCCCAAAATCAAGATAAATTGATTCTTAGTTGTCACTGGCTCGGCTACCCATCTTCTCCATGACTCGGCTGCTTGCAACTCTGAGCTAGTGTGATTTGATTAAGAAATATTTGAATGAGTTAGGATTTAATCCAAAGGATCTCTCTGCTATAACCTACCCTCCTTGTCTCATTCGAGTAAATGCCCTTAATTAGCCAAAATTTCCATGATTTGCTCTCAAAAACCTCCAATCAATTCACATTAGATCACTAGACATAACATCTTACTTTTACACATCTCATTAAGAAAAATATAATCAAAACATGTAAGGAATTATGAAAAGAGTTGATTTTAGTAAGCCTGGAGGTGTATTAAGCTCCATATAGTTACCCAATGATGAGGCTCATCACCACCCCCCTACTGAAAGTGTTTCTTGTCCTCTGAGCAACTTAATCTATATCAATGTCCTTCATTGCTCTAGTGGCCTCCCTGACATCCCGTGCTTCTATTGTAGTTTCTAGTTCCTCTAAATAAAATCCCACCTTCCTCTCAATCTCTTGTTCCGTGCTTCTATTGTAGTTTCTTTCTTCTTCTTCTTTCCTTCCTTGCAGCATTCCTAAAAGTAGTGGTGTACTCAGTCTCAAGAAAATCCAAGTGACTTTGAGTCTTTGTAGAGCATTCTTGTACATGGGTGTTCTATTTAGTGCCTCTCTCATTCTCTAAGGAGAATGATATTCTCTTATTTCTAGGTTGTAAGGCAAGGTGTTCCATATCCTTTGGCAAGCTTGCATATTGTCATCCCCTAGCAACCTGAGCATATTTTAGAAGTGTGTGACTGCTTGCTCTTGGGCAACAAGGTACCTAGGTGCATGCTTAGGATCATTTGCAATTAGGTTGTGGGTGCTAATTACAACCATTGGATTAGATTTATTAGCTCTTATCATAAGGGGTTTTGTCTCTTCTCTTTCCATTACTGCTCTTGCCTAGATGGAGGGTTAATGGGTCCACTGAAATCCATGCCCCACTTGTGAAATGGCTCGAAGGTCACTTGAGGTTGTAGAGGCATTTCATCCTTCGTGGTAGGTTTTCCCATCCTTTGGCATCGATCACACTGACTGGTATACCTCCTCACATCTTGGTGAAGAGCGGGCCAGCACTAACCAGCTTGCAATACTTTGAATGTTGTTCTTTTGGATGCAAAGTGACCTCCACAAGGCCCATCATGATAGGTCAAAGGATGTTAAATACTTCCTTCTCCCTGACACATCTTCCCATAATTTTATCTAGGCCTAGTTTGAAGAGGTTGCCTCCAATCCAAGTGAATGGGACACTCTTCCTTATAATATTGCTCTTCTCCTTGGAGGAGAAATTTGGTGGAAACTTTCCAGACACCAAATAATTTTCTATGTCAACAAACCATGGAGAAAGAACTGAAATGGAAAATAAGTGTTCATCTGGTAACTAATAATCAACCATTCCTTCCTCCCCCTAAAGGAAAAGTCAATCTAGATGAAAAATCTGCAACAACATTCTACTTACTAGGCTTATTAATAATAGTTAAATAAAATTGTCGCAATAAAATAACCATCTAATAAGCTCGTATTTTACATAAGGCTTATTCATCAAGTATTTAATTGCAACATGTTCAGTATGTACAAATGTTTGGTAACTTCTAATGTAATGCCTCAATTTGTTCAATGAATGCACAACAACTAGGAGCTCCTTTTCAGTCACTGTGTAGTTCAGTTCGGCTTTTGACAAATTTTTATTGATGAAGTAAATGACACAAGGTAGATTTCCATCTATTTGGCCTAGGGCTACTCCTATGGTTTTGTGAGAGGCATCGACATGTATATGGAAATGAAGATCCCAATTTGGGCCTCAGAGAATAGGTGCAGTAGTCAATTTTTTCTTTATGGTCTCCAAGGCCTCTTGATAGCTGTCTGACAATAAAAATTTAGAGTCTTTGGCCAATAACCCAAATAATGGAGAAGCCAACTTGTTGAAGTCTTTTATGAATCTCCAATAATATCCATCTAAACCTAGAAAATATTTGACATCCCTCTACTTTTGTGGAGTTGGGACCCTTTAGATTATGGTTATCTTATTTGGGTCCATGTGTAGTTCTTTCTGGGATATTGAATGACATAGAACAATCCTTGTAGTCATGAAGAACTCACATTTTTCATGACTAAGGGACAAGTTCATTTCAATGCATTTGTTCAGCACCTTACCCAAGTTGGAGAGATCCTCTTGGAAATCACACCCATAAGTTGTAAATTCATCCATATAAATTTCCACTACATAGTGGAGTAGCTCAGCAAAGATACTCAGGACTGCCCTCTAGAAAGTGGTAGGGGCATTTCATAGGCCAAAAGGAAGGACCCAATAAGAAAAAGTACCCCAAGGATAGGTGAAGGTGATTTTATCCTAGTCCTCTAGGCTAATCTGGATTTGATTGTACCTGTTGAACCCATCTAAGAAAGAGAATAAATTTTTCCATGCTAGGCCATTGAATACTTGGTCAATGAAAGGTAGAGGGAAATGGTCCATCTTTGTTGCTTTGTTTAACTCTCTATACTCAACACAAATCCTCCACTTCCCGTTTTTCTTTGGAACCAACACCAAAGGAGAAACCCACTCACTGTTTGATATAGGGTAAATGAATCCTGCATCCAGTAGCTTTTGTAGTTCTTGTTTGACTATATCCTAGAGAGACAGATTCATTCTCCTTTGAGGTTATCGTACTGGTTTTCAACCTTCTTTGATATAAATGTAGTGAGAACATATTGAGGGGTGCACTCCCTTCATTTCTTTGTAGCTCCAAGGGAAGGCATCCAAATGTTCCCTTAACATGTTGCACAACCCTTCTTCTTGGTGTACAGAAAGAGAGGGATTCATTTTCAAAGTTATTTTAGGGCTGAATTCTATTGTCTTGACATGAGTAGGGTTTGAATCAGCTAAGCATAGATCAATTTGACAGTTTCTCTTGGTTTCCTTTACTACTTCCTCTAAGGACAAGGTGCTATGAGTTGGATTTTCGAGTATGTGTTCAATCAAATCATCTTCATTTAGCTATCCTCCTCCCATGTCAACATCTAGGTTGGATTGAGTAGACTTCATCTTCTTCCTCCTCTTCTAGACATAAAGGTAAATCATTTTCTAAAGATGGCTAAGCAGGAGGGTACAAGACCAACACCTTGGACAGATGCCCATTTTTTATAGTCATGTTTCCAGCCTTGTAGCTGATGTAGGCATCTACAGTGGCTAACCAAGGTCACCCAAGTATGAGAGGATAGCCATTAATATTGGCCTTAGGTTGGAGAACTAGGAAGTTTGCAGGGTACTCCTAGGTGTCAATGGACACCATCAAATTCTCAACAACCCCCTGAAGGGCCATTATGGAATGGCATGCAAGTTGTAAGAGTGTTGTGCTCTTTCTTAATGTACCCTATAGATTTAGCATAAGCATGGCGTCCTTAGTCATTACATTATTGGAAGCCTCAATATAATTCAAGGTGTGTGGGAAAATTGTGCCATTGATGTGCACATCTACTAAAGGGCTTCCAGGGTCTAAATACTCTGGGAAAATTACCTACCTCAGCATTAAGTCGAACAACTGTCCAATGACATTAATGGTAGGGGCGTCTCTTTTTCGCCTCCCTGGATGTTTGAAACACTTCTTTTCAATCAGTTTTTTGTAAATAGGTACATACTTAATGGCTTGGAAAAGTGAAATTTTGACACATAGATTTTTCAGTTCACCCAAAAGTTCATTCTCTTCTAGGGCAGGCTGGACTGGATGAGTTAATCTTTCAGGAAAGGGTGGTGTATTCACTCTAGGAGTACTTTCCTCTCTTTCCTCCTCACTCTCCCTAGGTGGAGATGGAGGTGGGTTGTTCAGGAGTACTCTCCTAGACCTTAGGTTGATTTCCTAAATTTTTATAGCATAAGTAGGGTAGGGTGTCTCTCCACTATATACTTGTTGTATCTGTCTATTGTCTGGGTTTAGATTTGGTTGAGTAGGAATCTGAGGTAGTTTGGGTGGAGCAAGGTGTAAAAGTTGTGTTTGAGTAGGAGGTGAAGGCAATAAAGCTGGAGCATTGTTGTATGGCGGCCTCCACCCTTGGGGTAGTGCATTCCACTATGGATGTGGAGGAGTATATGGTTGAAATGGTTGGTTGGTTGGATGGGAATGGTACTAAGGTGAAAAATACCAAGGAGAAGGTGTAGAACAAGAAGTATGAGTAGGGGGGGCCCAAGAGGGAATGGATGGGTTTTGGTTAGGGTTGTAATATGCATAAGATAACCCTTGCATGCCCTACTGCTATGGTTGAGGTCCATGAGGCCTCCTTTGATTTATGTAGCACAGATGTTTAATCATCCCTTCAGTTCATTGACACACAAATTTTAGTCCGTGTAGAAAAGGGCACCTGTCTGTGGAGTGGTTTTCTTTACAGACCAGACAAATTTCTCTAGGGTTTAATGGACATTCATTCCTAGGGTGCCTCCTTGTCCATCTAGGAAAGAAAATGGATAATTCTCTCTCTGATTCCTCCTTCTTTCTCTTGATGTGCATATAGTCCATCTATAGTGAAAGGGTTTGCAACATTTCACTCTTGAAATCTTCGATCATATTTCCAATTTCACCTTTCATGGATGCAGCTGACCATTGGTTGACTACCCCTACCCTTTTTCCTAGCTGCACTGGAATTATTCTTAAAGATAGTGTTAATATCTTCATAGGATAGCTGGTAGATGTCACCTCCTTCTAGTAGGTTTAGGGTATCCAGAAGATCTTCCCTTACCCCCTAAGTAGGACTAGCTTCAGTGACTCAGGATCAAGTGTGCACTTGACCCTTTTGTAGCTAAGTTCGAATCTTTCCTCATAATCCTCTAAGGATTCATCATGCCCCAAGGTAATTCTAAAAATTTCCTCTTTAGTGCCTTTGGACTTACAGTAGTCCCGATACTTGTTGTTGAAGATTTGTTGCATTTGAGCCCAGGTTGTGATGTTATCGCCACGTAAACCCATGAACCTGCACAATGCTACATCCCGGAGAGTGGATGGGAGTAATTTCAACTTCTGATAATCATTGGTGTGATCATAAGTTCTGCATATGACAGTGAACTTAAACAAGAAAGTATCTAGATCCTCTAAGGTCAGGCCATGGAAGTGATGAAGAGAGGAGGGGCTTATGTTTTTTATTTTGGCGTTCCATTGCTTTCTCTAATGGGAAAATAACCCTCAATTATTTCTCTATCTCCTCTTTCATTTCTATATTTAGCTATTAGGTCAGTTGGAATGTGTTCTTCCTCTTATTCTCTCACTGTAGGCTTATCAAAAATCTTTATTTGCTCGCCTAAGGGGTCCTCCAATTCGCAGTCACCGAAGAAGACGGAAGGTTAGCTATTGGAAGTGGTGGGTGTATTTGGTATACATTTCCCTAAGTTATTCCTATTCCTGTGAGGCATGAAAGAAGTGTTTTTGTTTTTTCTTGTTTTCCAAGCTTTAAGCCTAATTACATAATTGAAATAACAAACTAAATGGAATCTAACTGTTGGACAAAATATTACTTGCAGAATATAAAGGAAATCAAACCAACCTACAATTACTTTCATAGAACTGAAGCTAATAGCTAAATGAAAGAGATAGGAAATGGAAGAAAGAAAGTAGAAGTCACATCTATTGAGACACCTCCCTGCCAACGACGCCAAAAAGTGATGAGCACCAGTATTGTAGCAAGAATGTTGCAACTCGTGGGGCTATCAAAACTTTGTCAACCCAAGGTTTGTAGAAAATTAGAGGTGATAGTGTTGTATATACAAGTATATGCAATGGGTTCACTCTTTATCATTACTCAGATGGCGATAGACCACTATGGTTTCTCAAACTCGCACTCTTTGGATTTAGAAGAAGTTTGATTACCAATGAAGAAAGGGGAATTTTACCCTAATTGGAAGAATGGAAATATTGTCTAGTAAAGTAATCAAAGACTGAAATAAATGCTTTAAACACACCACTCATCTAACTATTTGTTATTATATCTTACTTAAAAAGAATTCTAAGTTAACATGTGCATAATCCTAACTATTCTAGGCATGCGATCTAAAATAACCAAATATTTTATTATTGTGCATATGAATGAACACAATAACTCTTTTTTCCTTTTTGTCCCTCTTTGTGAAAATGTGAATGCTAAATCTTCTTGGTGATGTGGTAGGTGGTTTAGAGATGGTTGTGAAAGCTCTGATAGTTTGGGGGGCAAGTGGGGGACTTCTCCTATCTTCTTCTATGCTTTTCCCAGAAATCCCCCTCAAACAAGCCACTCCAAGTCATCCTACAGGATGTCCTAATGCTTCCTACAAGATGACCTAATGCTGCTGCAGGATCCCCTGTATTCCTACAGGATCTAGCCGAGAGCAATAGGAGTGATTTGGAAGGTGGTATACGGCCTAGGGAAGGTGAATGATGGAATAGACAAGGCAATGGAGTGGCTAGGACTTCGTCAGAGTTCTAAAGAGAGTTTGTAAGATGGTTGGATTTGCTCAGCAAACTTGGAAAGTTGTTCTTATGGAATGATGAATTAGTTGAGAGGCTTAGTGGTTTTTGGTGATCATGGTTGGATGAGGTTAGGCTAGGGTTTCTTTCATGAGATCTTCCTACACTATTGAAACTCTTGGAATACATACATTACTGGAATTTATCCATGAATCATATTGAACAAGGAAGATTTCCAATCAACTTAACAAAACATAATTTCATTATTTAGTCACCTAGTTCATGCATGGAAATACTTGCAGAATATTGTGAAATGCCATGAGATATAATACAAAGCTAGAGATATCATAAATGAAAACTGAAACATATTCTTGAAAGCTGAAAAGATGTTGGCCAAAGTAGCAAAAAACCCTAAATTCCATAAGAAATCAAAATTTTGTCTTTTGCGGCTGAATAGGAGTTCTTCCTCAAACCATGATCCCTGAAGGGAGGAGTGAGGGCAAATCCATCTGCTATTAGCCTTTTTGGTGTTCTTTTATCTCTCCAAGCTACTACTAAATCTATGCACAAATGGAAGCAAACTAATCAATTTCATCACTACTTGCACTGAAATAATGCTAAAATCAATTCAACAACTAATATATGAAATAACCTAAGCATACAAGTACAATAAGAGGAGCCTTTCTAGTAGGGTTAGGCCCTTACCCAATAGCTTCAGCCCTATGATTTAACTCATTACTGGTTCAAGGAAATTCTCATTCTCATTATCATATCAGAAAAATTACATAACAATGTTTTGCCACAAAAATTCAACTAAAAAATGCTTAGTGCTCTTACATAAAAAATATGAATCCTAATGAGGCTCTAGGACTACTTATTTATACAACTAAAGTCTCCAATGGCTTCCTTAAATCTAGGGAGGCTGGGCTCCCAAACTCAAGGTGAACTGATTCTTAGTTGTCACTGGCTCGACTGCACATGATCTCCATGACTTGGCTACTTGCAACTCTGAGCTAGTGTGATTTGATTGAAGAATATTCGAATGAGTGAGGATTTAATCAGAAGGATCTATCTACTATAATCTCTCTTCCTTGTCTCATTTGAGTTCCTACTCTTAATTAGTTGCCATGATTTTCTCACAAAAACTTCCAATCAATGCACATTAGACCACTAGACATAACGTCTTACGTTAACTCATTAAGAAAAATATAATTAAAACATGTAAGGAATTATGAGAAGAGTTGATTTTAGTAAGTCTTGAGGTGTATTACGGTCCATATAGTTACCTAACGATGAGTCTGATCAACAATATAATAATGAGAAAATTTACAAGAAAAGGCATGAAAATGTAGTAGTTGATGCTTTATCACGCCAATTTGAGGATGAAAGCACCCAACTGTCAATCTCTCTTCCCATACTAGATTCGATTAAAGAGGCCTACAAGGAATGGTTCTCACACCCCTCTCTCTGCCAACTTATTAATAAATTGAGAGAAGATCTTAATTCCTTAGTGGACTACTCTTTGAAGGATGACATTCTTCACTACAAGGATTAAGTAGCTATATCACTGGAATCCACCCTCAAAACTTGCATTTTGGAAGAGTTGAACACACCTCCAACTGTAGGGCATTCAGCCTTTTAGAAGACTTATGTTCATGCTCACTGTTCTTTCTCTTAGACTGGCATGAAAAATGATATTCTTACTTTTGTAGCTGATTGTGATGTGTGCCAATGCAACAAAGGATAAACAATAAGGTTATCGGGATCCTTATATCCATTTCCACTCCCTGCCTCTATCTAGATGAATTTCTCCATGCATTTCATCACTTATCTACCAAATTCGGGCAACAAATATATCATCATGGTGGTTGTGGATGAAATTTCTAGATATTCTCATTTTTGTGCTCTACCCCACCCATTTACCCCCACTTCGATGCCTCAATATTACATTGATCAGATCTTCAAAATGCATGGCATGCCAACTTCCATTGTGTCTTGTCGCGACCCCACTTTCACTAGCAAAATTTGGTAAGAAATTTTGAAGCTACAAGGCACACAACTCCAACAAGGTACCACCTACCATCCCCAAACCAATGGTAAAAAAAAGTAAACAAATGTTTGGAGACGTATCTAAGGTGCTTCACTTGAGAAAAGCAACATCAATGTGTACAATGGTCACCTTTAGTTGAATGGTGGTATAATACTAACTATCATGAAGCCACCAAGATGACTCCATATGAGGAAGTCTATGTCCAACTCCCACCTTCACCTATTTCTTATATCGTTGGATGTTCTAAGGCACAGGAAGTTTATTAACTCCTACAACACTGTGCTTCCATGATAGCTCATCTCAAATTAAATCTACATCAAGCTCAAAATTGAATGAAGCAAAAGGTAGACTAGCATTTTTCTAAGCATACATTTCAAGAAGGGGATTAGGTATTCCTACAATTGTAGCCATATAAGAAAACATATATCAAAGAAAAGGGCTTCCAGAAACTAGCACTAAAATTCTCTGGACCTTATCACCCACAAACTGGCCTTGGCACCAAATTGAAAAGTCCATATGATCTTCCATGTATCATGCCTCAAGAAAGTGGTGGGGAAAATTGCAGAATTCAAACCAGTCTACTTGAATTGCATGAGGACGGCTCACTCTAGCTCCAACCAGAATAGGCCCTCGATACCCATGAAATACATCTTTGCGGCTACATGATCAAGGAAGTGTTTGTCAAGTGTAAATACACCACTCCAGAAAATGTGACCTAGGAACCAACCACTATTCTTTAGGAATTTCTACAACCTCAACCTCTAGGACAAGGCTACTTTTGATGGGGGAGGGCACGTTAGGGTCAAATCCTAACCCGTTTATTTATGTAATAAACCCAATTGGCCGAGTCATAGTCATAATTAGTTAGAGAGTAAATAAAGCCTGGATTAATAATTGCTTTTTACCCATTTCTACATCAACCATAAATAATTAACATCCCTTTCGTCCACTATGTTTCATTTGTAATGCTAAATTTTGTCTAACTGATATGGGTTTTAGTATGCCTTGAATTGTTTGTGTTTGTCCTCGCTGATTCACACAAGTCACTATTTTTCTAAATAGTTTATAATGGCCCCCTGTCTTTCCAACAAGTCCATACCTATTAGTATATCATATGATCATAGGGGAACTACATTTAGGTTCACTGGTTTGGAATAACCATTTAGATTAAGATGACATTTCACCCTTCTCTTGGTAATAGTTGCTAACTATACCAACCATACAGTTTTATATTTTTTATCTTTAAGTTTACATTTTTCCACCAACTATGGTCCAATGTAACCTAAACTAGCCACTGGATCAATTAAAATAGAAGTAGGTCAGTTGGAAATACTACCTTCAATTTCAATCATCATTGATTGATTCTTCGCTTGTCTGTCGTCAAAGGCTACGCTTATTTTGGGAATATTTTTGGCTATATCATTCACTGTAATGGCTTGGTGAACAACTTCGATATTTTTGACATATATGGGATTATGTGAACAAACCCTTAGCAGATGAGGTTCACCACACCCCCAACACTTCAATGGCTCTCTTTCTTTACCCCCACTAATATTTTTCCCATTTAGATCCATAGGTTTTGACCCAACTTGAGATTGTCGGCTAATTTACGTTCCCCTTACTCAACTTTTTCCATTGATAGCCCCTTCCAAAATTTTTCAGATAGCCTAGCTTTTGTTGTTTTTCTCCAATTATGGGTTTGTCTCTATCCTTATTCTGCAAAACATTAGAGCCTTCTCCCTCATTCTTAAACTATTGGTAACATAGCCTGACCTTCCTTGCTTCTTCACCCATTGTCTTTGGATTGTAAAACTCAATCTAATCCTTGTAGATAGTAGGAAAATAGTGTTGGGATCACGATTGCCATTACACCAAAACCCGCAGGTGTTAGTAAACGGACGCATCGCCAGAGTTAACGGATCCTCAAGAGGTGGTTAGTCCATGTCACGAAACACACGAGGAGTGCTGGATTATCCAATGCCCAACAATCTCCCCCCCAACGCGAGCCGGGTGTGATTCGAACTCGAGACCTTTGGCTCTGATACCACTTGTTGGGATCACGATTGCCATTACACCAAAACCCGCAGGTGTTAGTAAACGGACGCATCGCCAGAGTTAACGGATCCTCAAGAGGTGGTTAGTCCATGTCATGAAACACACGGGGAGTGCTGGATTATCCAATGCCCAGCAAATAGTTCACACATCGTTGGCGTTTTCTTCTTTAATATAGGGAACGTACCGAAAAAAATTGGTACAATTTGCCACAAATTCATCCATAGTTAATTGTGCCAACCTTAATTCATGGAAATCCTTTACACGGTCATCATAATAGCATTCACATAAGTATTGGTGTTTAAATTTATTCTCAGAATACCTCCCAAGATATTGTATTTTCTTCTAATAAATGCACACTTTAGCTTCTTCCCACCATAGGGATACTTTATCTTGCAGCTGGTAAATAGGAAATTTAGCCTTTAAATTTCTCTCATGATTGTAGGCTTGGAAATATTTGGTCATATTATGTAGCGATGCTTCAACATCCTCCTCTGTTTCCCCATCAAAAGTAGGGCTCTTGATTTTATGGAATTCCCCTTGTAGTTATGTTTGTTTCTCCCTCGTTTGTATTGTGGTATATTTTCTATCAGACTCTACCCCACTTTCAAATTGTTCTGATTTTGCAACCCTTTTATTTTCTTTCACTATATCACGTTCCATTTTTTTATGGCTAGACTTTTCAGTCAATCCTCTAATCATTCTTTCTTGTTCCTCACTAGCCTTTAATAGATGCTCATTGCTTCTCCTCAAATATGTTAATTCTTGTTGCTCGTTTCTAATCACATCCATGAAATGAGTAGTGGTTGGGGTGGTTCCATTTCCTAATTCAACATACAAGTTTTATCCTCTAGTGATAGCTGGAGCCTCCTCTACCATCTTTTCTTTAATTGGTTTGCATGCTTACCTTGTAATTCAAATAAACCAATTGTTAGTTCTTCCTTCAATACTGCATTTTTCAATTTTTTTTTTCAATTTTTCTTATCCCTTTCTGTAGTGGATTCTTGGCCCAATGGTGAACTTGGGCTTTGATAGCATCTATTACAACTCTACTCTACTCATACAGTGCAAACCCAACAAGAGTTTTTTTTTCCTATTTTTTTCTATTTGTGTTTGTCACACCGGAATTGTGGTTTCCATATATTTTCATATATTTTTATATTAGTTAAGGTTATATTATCTACACTTATATTCCATTAGCCTTGTATAAATATCCATCATCATATTTATCCTAAGAGCATGTATAATGGTATACAAGCTCCTAAATATTGCCCAATTATTGGCTCCCAAACTATTTGATGTTGCTACTTTGTCTGCCTTTCTAATGTAGGGTTATCTCTTTGTCTATCAATTGATCGGAGGCTCCACTCCTTCAATCAAACAAAAGCTCTTGCCTCTTTATCCAGTGGTAGAAAAAAAAATGATTGCACATCGACAAAGCTAGTGGGTGGCGGTTGGCGGCTCGACCTTCTTCAAAAAGTGACAGCATTCCTTAAAATCAGCAACTCTACTATACTTACTCATGTCGGCTTGAACCCTTCCTCCTTCAACAAGTGATATGGAAAAAATATTTAAACATTTTTCTCTTTCTTCAACTAGCGATGGTCTCTTATTCAATCTATTAACAATTGGGCTCCATAGACAAAAAATAATTGAGCTCACCATTCTGTGACTTACTGAAAAATTTAGTCATTTTTCTCTTTCTCAACCGGGTGGTTATGGGTGGACAATGTTTAAAAAAAATACCATGCAACCCTCACAATCCAACCTCTGGTACCACTTGTTGGTATTTGGAGTCATTAACATTCAATCAAGAAAGAAATCCATAAAATCAAGAAACTGAATCACACAAATTAACATAAGAAATTATGTGGTAAAGCCCTGATAACGTGTCAAGCAAACCTCCATGGGGCAACGAATTGGAATTCTTACTACTCAAAAAATGACTCTCCAAGTTACATCAAGCCTCTCAGGTAATCACCATTTTAATACAAAGCTTTTGTTACATAACTCCCAATAGTTACACAATTGCCTGAACGATAAGAGTAAATTTACTCAGATAATCATTAATTGTTGTCATTTTTTAACAATTTGGTGTACCAAGATATATGAATCAACAAATTGTTGTTGCATAACCCCAATCTCTATCTACATTGTTTGCAACATTGTAGACTTATATTTCTTCCATATATCCATCTTAATTTTTCCATGTAAATTATCAAAATTATAGTGATAGAAAATATTAAACAATATAAGCTATCTATTTTCTTAGGATGTCATGGGTTTTTTTATTAACAAAAAATTGTGAAGCATGCACTAATTTCTTGAAAATATTGTCAAATAAAAGTAAAAATGTTGGCTTAGAGATAAAAAGCCTCTCTTAACTATATATTTTAATTAAATTCATAACTTGCAATTTCAACCAATTTAATATGTCCTAAGTTATTGCATAAGCATTTATTTCTATTAAGCAAATGCATTATTTTCCCTATGAAGTGTTGAGCATTTGCAAATTTGATCACCTCCAAGTTGTCTGTATTTGTTTTCGCAAATTTGATCAACTGTAGCTAAGTTGCATTTTATTTTTTATACAAAATGTTCTCTCCAAGGACCTTCTTGAGTGGGGTGGACAGCAAGATACCCAATGGTAACCCTCTAATTCATTCATAGCCCATTCTATAATGTAGTTTACTGAAAAGTGTAGAATCTTTGGTGCCATATAGACAAAGAATTTTGGACATTATGAGATTGTTTTTTATTTTTTGTATATAGTATTTTGATGAAATTTTGTGAATTATTATGTTGTGTTTTTAAATTTTAATTTAGCTATTAATTTTGGATTTTTAACTCATCAGTTAATACTTGAAAATATATATAACATGCCATGAAAATTAACTAAAATTGTTATTACATGATTTCCCATACCTAAGTTGGCTTACTATATGGTGGTAGGGCACACAAATGAATAAGAAAGGAGGAAGCGACTAGGGAACTAGAAAAGTGAAAGCGAAGAGTGAGACAAGGAGGGAGACCATGTACTTATGGCAA
Source organism: Pinus taeda (assembly GCA_000404065.3). Taxonomy (NCBI): domain Eukaryota; kingdom Viridiplantae; phylum Streptophyta; class Pinopsida; order Pinales; family Pinaceae; genus Pinus; species Pinus taeda. The sequence goes on from APFE030988314.1 coordinate 22,769, forward strand.
AGGTCACTCTGGAGTATATAGTGTTTCCAAATCAAATTGTGTAAAAATATCATTTCCTTTTATTAATGTAATAATTAGCATAATCTAATAAATTTGGTTGATATAAGTTGATAGGCATGAAATGTAGTATGACATGACTTGTTTATTATACAAAACCTAAGAACCATACCTTTATTTTCTTTGCCTATTCTCTTTGGTGTATATATGATCTCTAAACTTTACCCCTTTTTACTTTCAATAATTCAAAACGTGATAAACTAATAAATACATTAAGAAATAATACCCTCAAAATAGCCTAAACTGTCCTTTTCCTTGTTAACAATATTAAGGCACTCACATTAATTAGGTTCCTTGCATAATTGAAAACATTATAAACCAATTTATTGACATTGGTGAAATGCATATAAAAGTTATAATCTTGCTTGATTCTTTTATATAGTAGAAAGGATTATATAACAATGCTTAAATATTTTCCTTATACTGGTCATTAAATGTTTTCCTTATATGTTAATTTTCTTTAATATTTTAAAAAAATTGTTGTAATTATAG
>APFE030988314.1:45565-81316 GCA_000404065.3 Pinus taeda
AAAAGCCCTTTTTTCAACCTCAACAGTAAAATGGTAAAAATGACATGGTAAAAGGTCTTTTTTATAGGTTTTTTGGATGAATAAATGTTATATTTGTTTATTTTTCACCATGAAAGGTCATTTTAATGCATTTTTGCCCATCTCAAACAGGTATGAGTAATGTTTTGCTTTTGTGCAGGACAAAGGGACTTTCAGGGAAACTTGTCACTTTTTCACAAATCAGACATCAGAGTCATCTTTTAAGCCCTTTTCTGACTCCTAAAAACTGAAAAGATTGCCGAGCGTTTCTTTTACACTCGTTAAAACGAAATTAAAAGACGGTCCCTTATAGCCCTTTTCTGACTGTAAAAACAAGAAAAGACTGCCGGATTTTTTTCGTTTCAAATTCGATATTGGAAATAAAACGACGTGTCCTTGATCGCTTTTTACTTTTCAGGTCAAAGACACTAACTATGAAAATATCCTTGGTCGCAAGATCAAGCGGTTCTCCTAGGTATTATTTTAAACTTTTTCGGGCTTAGGAGACACAAATTTACGAAAAAGTCCAATCTGGAGTCTTCTAAGTTTTTCAGACTCTCTAAATATGAAAAACGCCGAGTTTCTCCTATACTGGACTCGTTAAAATTTCACTGTAAAGGACCTGTTCTATTACAAACAGGAACGGACCACTCCTTCTTAGGCTTCGAATCAAAAACTAAGTTGGACTCATCCGAAGGATGAGCTTACAAACAAGCATATGTTATCCTCCTCAAGCTTGTAAAAAATAAAGAGGTACTTGCCAGAAATGGTGGGGGAAAAGTGAGAAGAATGAGCCTATTTGATATCCTTTTGTCTCAGAAAAAACCTTACTACCACTCTTGAACAAGACACTCGTTCATTCACCTGGGTTGGGAAATCCTTTGCCTCACAGTTGACCAAATCATTGACATTCTTTAGCCGGGTTATGGGAATTAACTTTGAGTCATTCGTAACCAAGCCATTTGTTGTGTCGTTATGTGTTCAAGAGGTCTGTAAACAAAACATTCAACTGCAAAATACCTATCATCCATTTTTCATCCTTGAGTTAGTCCTTACAGCAACATTTCTTCAACTTGAACTATGATTTCGTGTTGTGGGCTTGCCTGCGACGGGTCGCTTTCTATTGACATCAGCACATTATCTAGAGAGTTTACTTAGAAATCATCAGTACCTTGAAGTCTGCATGCATCAATGGCAGGTTTCTCGCCTTCGACGTCAGTTTTCATCATTGACTTGCGATCGAAGGATTCCATGAAATGTTCGACATCGACTCATTCATTCACATCTCATGGCTTGTACTGGGTGCTGGGTACTTTGAGAACCATTGACATTACTGGTGGTCTCCCTCACTCTTGTTAACAGTTTACATCATTGACTGGTAATCAAGTGGTTTCTACCATGTTCGACATTGACTCATTTATTCACATGGCTAGAATCGTACCAATTCGAGAAGTAGAGATGAAGACCCTGGATCTAGTTTCCACCATCTAGGCTACGAGGAGTTTTGTATTCATTGTATTGTAGACTAATTATAAACAGATGGTTGCGTCCATACTGTATCTACATGAGTTTATGATTATGATGTACTATGAAATCATTCTTGTATCAGAGTAGTAGTTAGTCTGATAGTTAAAGTTTTTGATCTGAGTATGGGAATGCCTACCTCAACGATGATATAATCTTATACATGTATTTTGTGTTGAAAATTGTAGGTTCTGACTAGGCTCTCCATGAGATAATCCTCAAAATGATAAAGTACTTCAACCTTCCTAGATGATATAAAACCCTTATCTATTACAGGCTTCGCACTTTAGGGGGCAATCTGTTACACTAAAATTTGTCACCGTGACTATCTACAGTTAGTATGGCTCCATCAACAGTCATACTATCCTCCTTGTCAAGCCTTATACCTCTGCTCTCCATGTCAGACTTCAAGAAAGAGAGAAAGTCATCAAAAATCATGTATCTCTGGGTACGCAGGTTCTCTCTACTTTGCTTGCGTGTATGCATCCCAAGCTCATTGTACCTGCGTACTTGTACGCTCTGTAAGTCAAGGGATGGGTGCGTACTCCTATAAAGGTCAAAAGGCGTGAGTTTCATCTTAAAAAAGTTACTTGTGGTCACTTCTAGAGCCTTCTAGAAGAGTGTTTGACGTGTATTGAGCGCCTCCAGATGGTTCATGCATCCCTATGATAGAGGAACTTATCCCATCAAGAGAGGAGCTACCCCATCCAAAAGAGGGAGTATCCCATTGATGTTGGAACTGAATGACTTCCTCTAGAACACTATAAATACATGAATTGGGCCAGAGGAGGGGAGGTTGAAAGATGAACATTCCAAAGGGTAGATGCTGCTGGAATTAGGACTTCCATTGTAAACTTGTGAGGAGAGATTACCATCCTTTCTTGTTGACATATTGGAAGTGGGTGAGCTTGTCAAAGTAGCGGAAAACTCTTGCTGGACCCTGGGAGGAACTTGCACAACACCAAGGCTCAGGTTGTAATGGTTTCCTTTTTGTTTCCTTAATACAGATAAGTCCATTCTTCTCAATGATTTGTTGTTAATGAATTGTTTCATATACTCCTTGGTCTATATGTTGAATATGCTTTGTTTTATGGAATATTCAGGTGTTATGTAATCGTTTGATTGTTAGTGTATGCAGGTTTCAAACTGGAGGAGGAGCTCATCTGGATCAACGAAGCTAGGCTGCTACAACAAGCGTTGGACCTAAGGTAAGATCGAAAAACACTTGGTTTATCATAGGATAATGTATATTTAGAGAATTATTGCTCTTACTTGTTCTGTTTGTCACTAGAGAGTCTTAGACTCCTAGGGAGGTTAGTTTTGTCAACAAAAATAACTCTTTCCGCATGACAGACATGGAAAAGAAAACACCACATGATCCCTTTTCATACATTTGTGTCTCTCAAGCTCGAAAAGGTAGAAAATTATACTTGAGAGAACTGCTTGACTATTCCAGTCAAGGAGTAACGTTTTCCTAAATAGTTTATCCTAGCCCAAAAAAGGGGTAAATGTATACTGGATAAATGACATTTTGCAACGTTTAAAAAATTCAAAATGACAAGAGATCGACAATATTTTCATGTTCAAAGAGTCGGAAAAGAGATTGAAAGCGGACCCCCCATTTTTACTATCTTTTACAAGTCAAAAAGGGAAAAATACTCGGCGATCTTTTCACTTGAGTTTTACGATTTGAGAAAAGAGCTTAAGCGTGACTCCAGTACCATCATCAATAATTTGTCAATTATCGCTGCACAAAAGGTAAATACATTATCCAATTTCTGAGGCACAAATAGGTTATTTAAAAACCCTATCATTTCATGAAAAGTGAATAAAGGGACGAAAAAGTAAATAATTTTTACCATTTTACCTTGTGTGAATAACTTTTCACCCATTTGTGCCCTAGTTTTTCAGGAGTAGATTGTAGGAGATTTGGGAGACCATTTGACAATTCGTTAGTTGTAGTTAAGGGCCAAGACCTTTAGCTTCATTTGAATGCTCACTTGTCCTGTTTTTAACTGTTTTTTGAATTTCTTGAGGAGGATTTTGCAAAAAAAAATCGCCCTTGGTCGGTGCGATTTTTGGGCATGAAATCACGCTGATCGGGGGTTATGAACACTGTCAAGCATGCCATCGGTGCTAGTATTTTAAAATAGTCATGTTGATGCCGTGAACATAAAATTTTCAAGTTTTTGCCAAATTTCTCTGATTTATTCCAAATTTCATTACCCAAGGATGATTATTAACTTGATTTTATGGTTTTTGCAAGGAAAACATCATGAAAAATGGTTGATTGGAAGGAACGCAAGCATGAGGACATTGATACACAAGAAATGGCAGCCCCATATTGCTTGAATGCCCTGAGGAATTGTGGGCTCCTCAAATTATTCCCCACACCAGGTTTGCAGGCTCAACCCGAATTGCTACGGAATCTGATCAGTCTCTGGGATGTCAATCAGAAAGTTTTTATGATCTGGGACCATGAACTGGAGTTGCAAACATCTAAATTTATTTAATCACAGGATTATCTTGAAGAGGGGATCTAGTCAATCTGTATGGGTCTAGGCCTATTGGGGCAAGTGTGAACATGTTTCTCACTGAACACTACCCAAACGCACTAAAATCAAAGAGCGACAAGATAGAGATCATGAGTGTTCAGGATCTTGTGTTGAAAGTGTTGTTGTTGACCATCAATAGAGTGGTTGGGGCTCAAGCATGGCATGAGTCCAACAAGTGGAAGTTCCAGTATTCTATCGACTGTACGACACCAATTATCCTTAACTGGGTGGAAGCCATGAAGGTAAACATGAAGCACCAACTATCTAAAGGCAAGGAGGGAAACCTGAAGTCATTCTTCTACGATTCTGTTCTAGTGACATTCATTTTGGAGCGGGTCACACTATTTCACTACTAGCTTCCTAGGGTGGAAGTACCAATGCCACGAGACCTACAGATGATCCATTGGAGTGCATTGATGCCTAGGATTATTACGGGCTAACATATGTCATATAAGCTCACTTTCTTTTCGTGGCTATGGTGTAAGTCGATCGTAGTAGAGGATTGGCCCTATTGGGGTACCAACTTCTAGACAGTCTAGATATGCTGCTCCCAGAGGGAGAAGATTATGTTGATGGAGGTAAGAACAAACAATTTCAATTTTAAATTTTTTATTGCTTTTGAAATACATGGATTCATGACATTTCGAATTTTGTAAATGCAGTTGTGGGACCAGAGCGTCCTACCAGGATGTCCCCTATTTCCATGTGCATTGCTCGGCAGTTTGATATCACTCCTTATGAGGAAGGAAGCGGTAATTAGGAGGAGATTGCATGGAAGCTCAAGGGATTGACCAACAGTATCCTAGAGTGTGCCCGGGTGGGAGACATCCCACACTAGTATCAGAGACACACAGTGGGGGTACCAGAGCAGATCCACCCATTGTTGACTCGTGTAGTATGAGTAGTTACATGCTACAATGAGCACCATGCCGATTAGTTCATAGGTCTAGCATTCCACATTTTTTAGGTGTACGAGCCACGGATGTATTTGAACACGCATATTACTTTTTGGGGTTTTTATGTATGACAAACATTATCGACATATGCTATATTTTCTTACTTACTATGGTACAAATGTTTTGTTTTTTATTTTCACATGTTTCACAAATGTCTATCCAACACATAATTAGCTAATGCATCTGTCAATGTATTCAAATGCCTAGGAATATGATGATATGTAATGTAATCAAAATTTCTCTCCAATAGAAGATTGCGTAGATACATTCTCAATATCTGAGGGTTTCTGATGGAATATTGTCCGTTGAGTTGAAGAACAACAAGTTGTGAATCGAGGTTGACAACCAATTCCCGAATGTGAAGAGCGATAAATTCTGACAACAACTTAATAACTTCACTGTACTTAGCAATGTTATTAGTTGTTCGACCTAAACAAATACCTTGAACATCAATTAACTCACCATGGGGGTCATAAATGGCCCATGTTGCGGATGATAGATTTTGGGTACTACGGGAATCACCATTAGTGAAACCGATGTGAGGATGCACCAACATCTGCAAAGCAGGTAGAAACATAAACAAGAAAGATGCTTGCAAAACAACACACCAAACCACACTGCACAAAAATGAATAACAAACTATTATACAAAAGTAGCCATGCAAGATGACCTAGGCATAGTAATTTTTTAGATTTTGAGAGAGATCATGCTCTGACTTGGGTAATCAATCAACTCGGATGAAAACCATAGTTTTACCATTGACATGACAAGTAAGAATCGACTCGACCGAATAATAGAGTAGGAATCATATAAAGCTGTGCCCCAATGCCCCTGGTCAATGGAGATTACGAGTCGTAAGATGACAACCCCATTGTAATAATGGGCAATCGATGAAAACTCGGGGAGGGAGAAAAAACCTGAATCTATGAAGGGATAAAGGTGCCCTTAGTTAAAAGATCTTGACAATGTCAGGAGAAGATGACATGTATTTGGGAAGCGGAGAAGAGAACTTCTCAAGACACATAGACATGACCGTTAGGCCAGAACCAACATAGGTGGAGTAAGAATACGAGTCGAGAGATGAAATTGAAATAGAGAAATCAGAGGATACCAAAGGTGAAGCCGAAGAAATCTCCACATAATTAATTTTGGCTGCGCTTCATGGCATAATCTCACCCCATGTATTAACGATATCTGGTGAGGGAATGACCCAAGTATGAGACTTGACCAAGATCATGTTGATAGAGGCAACGTGAGGAGGTGGGAGAAAAAAAATACCCATCAAGGCAGGATATTAAAAGAGTCCTACCCCCACACTACCATAAGGAGCATGGGTGTGCTTTACATAAGGAACATTGTCATCCGAAAAAGAAGAGGCAAAGAAGGACAGTGGGTCGACCGTGACTATCTTTCCTCGATGGGGAAAATGAATCGCATGGAAAAGGGAGGAGGCTACAGCATGCATGGCATGGGTCCAACTCTGTCTGAGTAAAAGATCATAGATAAGATGAGTGTTAAAAATCTCTACTTCGACGTGTACTATCTCACCCTCCAAATTAATGGCAAGGTTTGGAAGGACACCAAATGGTCGTGAATCACATCCCTCAAAAGCTTCCAAAGTGTTAAGGGACTAGTTCAAAGTAGGAGAACCAATTTCCTTCCAACAAGTGATAGACATGATGCAGGCAGAAGCACCTTCATCGATGACAGTCCTGTGAATGGTTTTATCATTTATGATCATCTGAATGAGAAAGGCAATATGAGGAGGTAAATGCGAAAAGTAGTTTTCCAAGTCAAAACAAATGAGATTAGAGTCAGTTGGATCAATACCCCTAACAGCTGACAGTAATAATTTTTGTTGAGAGGGACAACTTTAAAGGACATCAAGAGCAGACATAGCCAATGGTGCTTGAGCCAAATATTGAACAATGTTATAATGTTGAGTGGCGCGAGCGTTTGTATTGTACGAGGAGTTTTGTAGCACACCTCTAGAAGGTGCTCTAATGGCAGAATCAAGATTAGGTCACTCTATATGGGGAGGACCAAAACTGGATAGGGTAGAACAAGAAGGGGTTCCTTCTTTCTCTTTTCCTACTGTCAGGGTAGGAGTTTGATAATATTTTTACCAGGTAGCCACGTTAATCAGTATATTCATCATGAAGAGTTCTAAAGCTTATGAAATGGATGACTGAGTCTAGTCTACCATTTCGGTCTACTAGGATGGAAAGGGCTCTTTCAGGACAACTGGGGTCCCTTTAAGCAAACGAATAACTTTGGATCGTCTCGGACAATCCTTAGTATAGTGATCCTCCTCACAGATGAGGCATGGATATTTGGGCTTCCATTGGGAAGCATTAGAAGCAGATGACTTAGGAGGGCCCTATTTTGGGGCATCGGCTTTACCCTTTCCTTTGCCTTTCTTCTTACCTTTAGAGGATTTCTTTGATGTGGTAGACTAGAAAACGTGAACCTCTTAGGTTTTACCAGGGTCTGGTGAATTGTGAGAGGGATCATTGGAAGTAGTGTTGGAGACTGACTTCTGTTTGGAATAATATTTTGAAGGCGTCTGAGTCACTAAACCAATTACTCCATCAACATGAGGTGTATCTAGAGACTTAGGTGTCGTCAGACCATATGATTGTCTAGGCACATCGGGTAGCACATCATATAATGTGCCAGATTATGAATAAATGAGGTCTACATACTAGGCACACGTGATGCCTTTTTCCTAAGTGACGCATCCACCCAGAGAAATGTCCTCAACAATTTTGTTGACGAATGATTTCTTGAACCACTCGGTCAACAACTGATCAACAATTTCAAACTTAATCAGGTAATGCCTATGTCTCCAGATGTGGGTCCCAGTGTCTCGCTTGAGTGATGTTAGCATATGGGTTCCAGTTTCATAATGAACTAGCAAGTGGATATTTTTGAGAAAGGCCATGGCAAGAGTGATAAATTCATGATAGGTATTTTGAGGGAACTCTATGTACCACTTAGATGTAGCACCAGTAAGAGTTCGCTAGAAAAGTTGGAGACGAATGGAGTCATTGATGTAGGATTTTGAGGAGCACTAGAGGTGACATGTCATCGTGTCGACTTATGAATCCTCTTTCGCTTTTCCATCAGACTTTGGAAAATTGCTCAAGATCTTGGATGGGACTGGAGGCCAATATGGTGAAAGAAGAATTGAGTCATTCATGAGCCTAGACACTTCTGGAAATTCCAGTGTAGCCAAGAATAGAAATTGAGTATTGAAAGACATTTGAGGTCAATAAGTAGACACGGTTGGTGAGACCCATCCCTACTGGTAAGGATTTTGTCCCCATAGTGGAGGGTTTTGTCCATATGGGATTTGATTTTGCCCTCACTATAAGCTACCTTGCCCAAAGGGAGGGTTCTCACCTTGAAATCCTTGAAACTATCTAGCCGTAGGTTGCTAATAAGCAACATATGGGTTAAAAGGATGTTGAGCCCGCTGGCCTTAGACATATGGATTTTGCACCTAATTCCCCTGACCATAAGGGTATTGAGCATGTTTCCCCTAGACAATAGGGTTTTGGACCTATTTCCCTTGGACAAAAGGATGTTGAACCTATTGCCCTTGGACATCAGGATTTTGTGCTTGTTGTTGCAAGACCAGACCTTGACCGTGCCCTTGCAAAGTTTGACCCTGTTGATATCAGTATAAGGGTTGCTACTGCTCAGGTTGACCTTGTTGCTATAAGTGTCTGACCTTCTGGCTGCAAAGCTTGTCCCTACGGCTACATAGGTTGACCTTGTGAAGGAATATCCTAGGAGGATTGCGACACATACTACACTTGCAGCTGTTTGTTTTACTGCAACAGTTGCGAGGGTTTCCCCTACAATTGTTGCAATTGTCCTTACTGTGGCATTATCTTCCCTTCCTGGTGCATGGATGGCCATTGCTGGAAAAAATGTTGCCCTTGTTACTTCAGAAGTTATCCTTGTTGCTACAAGGGTACTTGAACAGTTCCTGGAATGACACCTTGAAATTTTCCAAACTGTATCTGGCCAAATCCACCCAGCGTGGCAGATCAACCAGGCTGAACATAATGTCTATGCTAAGGGATGTAGGGTGGATTAACCATTGCTTGTGAACCATATGGAACATAAGGAGGTTGGTATTGAACCTGAGCCATATTAGGCTTCTGATACTGGATGTTACTTGACCCAAATGGATCAACAAGGTTCAGTTGTTGGTACTAGACATTACTCGATCTAGCAAGACCAATAAGGTTTAGAATGGCACCCCAAGAGGGTTGGTTCATTCCATCCATGTGAGCTTGTGAGACACTCAAATTGGTTGTGCCAGACGTCATAGAAACATTTAGAATTTTCCCCCAGGTAGTGGCATAGCCTGTCCACTTATAGGAGGGATCAAATAACTGATAGAGACATGAATCGAGACTATGGGTTGAACCAGATGGGTTACATGGATGGTGGGTTGCACTGGAATTGAAGTAGCTGTAGAATGCACCATCAGTTGAGAGGTCGGGCTCTAAATGAACAAAACTGAGGTAGGCATAGCACTAGATGCCTAGATAGGGTTGTGATATAGTGATGAGGCATTAGGCGTACTTGAAACCAACTGAGTCAACATCAAGTAATTACATGGTAACACAGGATGAACACTAGTCAGAATGATTCCCATGTAAGGGAAACACTCAGGAAGAAATGATATTCCTAGTCCTTGACTATGCATGGAGTGGAAACCTCTGAGTGACCCAGAGAGGAGACTGGGATTTCACCTTCTGATTCCATGGGTGAAAATAGACCACGACGGACTACCGAAGATGTTTGAGGGGATAATAAAAAAGGAATAACCAGCTGAATGTGCAGACTGTACAGACGGTGTGGTGATATCACAACAGGATCAAACAAAGGATTCAGACGATAAACAACCAATCCAGGCTAACATTCAGAAGTCAGTGGACTCTCAGTGGTCTGGATAGTATTATCAGAGATTCAAGGCCAATGTCAGAAAGTGACCCAGTATCTAAGGGAGGGGGAGGATGAGATGACAAAGGTTGAATGCTCAAAAAAATTCCAAGTTTAACACCTTGGTCCTCAAGTGACAGTGGAAATTTAAGAAAAGGCTCCTCAGATGATCTTTGAGACAAAGGAGAGGAAAAGGAACTAGACGAACCTGATGATTTAGCCACGATGATTTTATCTCAATTAAGTAGAAGAGAGAGATATATTCCAAGGCTTTAAAATGTATTTAAAGGTATACTCATGATGCGATGTGGAAGAAGGCTAACAATAATGTTATATGATTGTGGGAAATATTTTTTAAGACACAAAAACAGACCGGTGCTCTTTCATGTATTAAGAGTCGAGAAAGAAGAAAAGGTGACTTTATTACTTTCGGTTTGAAACAAGCTCAAAAGGACAAGCACTCGAATGATATTTTATATTTAAGGAGTCAAAAATATGAAAATGACTAATCAGGATGATCTAGGAAAAAAGGATTACCAAGTAACCATGAATAGCAGAATACTTCCCAGTGGACCAAGAAATACGGGCAGACAATCTCCTCGAATGCTATGTTTGGTGTATCACATTTACAAGGTAGTAGACTTATCTTCTTATGGATAAAGGATTGCAACCTAGTGGGGTCTCCCTTTATATATGTGATGGCATGGGAGCACAAGTTTGTACTAGTGTTGTCTAGTGCTAAAGCGAACAACAACTACTAGGTTTAAAGATGCTGGAACACATCCTAGCCTAGACCTTCTAAATGTGATCGTTAGGTTTCAAATGTGCCTTAGGTTAATTGAATACATTTTAAATTTTATCTTGAAATTATGTCTTAGTTTTCAGGCCTTATCGATGTGACTTGAAATTATATGCAGCTAAATGGGACAACACTGTTTCAATTTGATGAATTGTTTACAGTAATGAAAGTAGAAAACAAACTTAGTGCAACAAACAAGTAATTGAAAGAAAAATTACCTTTCACTATTTTGGTTTTTGAAAACAAAATGATGAAAAACTCTTTCCAATTCCTATCTTTCCTATCAAACGCACCTCAAGTAGTCCTTTCACTAGAAAAGAGAATTGATTTATTTTCCAATGCAAATGATGATGCAACTCTAGTCTTCAATGATGCTAACTAACATAACATTATTGATTCAGGAAACTAGAATTATGTATTTTTCAATGAAATGAGAAATCAAATCTTTCACAAACACTTCAATGAAATTTTTTCAAAACAATCAACCTCAAGAAGATGCAAAGAACAAAAGATAATTCCTTCCAAACTAATGACATGAAGACTCCACCAAAAACAAGGTGAGAAATGTGATCTATGCCCGAAAAGAGACACTCGATCAACAAATGAAACTTTTCAAACTTTTTAAATGGAAATCGAGGAAACAAAAGGACCAAAGACGAAATGCAAGGAGCAACTTAACTAACAACTTAACTAGTTGAGCACACAAACAGGTGAATGGATGATGACCTAGATGCCCTAGGGCTACAAACCATCCAAGGACTCAAGAAACAAGGTGAAGAAATGGAAAACCAAACAAGCATATAAACCAAGCTAAATGAGCTTTCCAGTCAGGGAGGACACAATCAAAAAAAGCTAAGAGGTAAAAATCAAGAGGGAAAGACACACTAGTTATGATCCACGGGAAACCCTGATCTTCACCTACAGGAATCGGCGCGACTGCCTAACTAACAACAAGCACCAGAAAGGGGTCAGCGTGACTATTTTTGAGAAACTCATGCTAATTGGTACGACTGTCAGAAAATTAAATGCGTTAACCGAGGATTCAAGGAAAAAAATTCAAAGGTTAAAACCAGACTTGCCACTATAAGTTTCAGAATAGTGCAGTAAACCAGCAAGGGCAAAGAACACTAAAGGGAAATGGTGATACTAGAAAAGTTCACACAAATATTAAATGAAAATCAATCAAACAGAAGGATCTCGCCAGTGTAGTCGCCAATTTGTGGTGCAGGTAAATTCTCATTGTGGACACAAACAATTCCTCTAGCCTAAGAGAGCGAGTCTAACCACAAACAAACAATCTATGGAAAATTTCCTTAAGCTAGAATCAAATAAGAGGGCCTACCTTTTAGAACACTATTTCTCTTGGTGATGATCCTCCTTCCACACTCCAACTACTTTTTGTTTCCTTCCTTCATATATCTGAAACAAGCAAAGAAGCAACAACAACAAACGTGATAGCATACAAATTGTATTCAACCTACTTAACACCTCAAGGAACATTAAGCCATCAAATGTAAGATAACACTTCAATGTAGGATATCAATCAATAGTGGTATTCATATAAGTTCAGAAAGAGATTACAACCAATGACTTGACGTTGCTAGTCTCCTGCAACATATCCAGGTTCACATACTTCTACTAGCATCTCATGGATACCCAACAATGGATGTTTTAAGGTCTCTTCCCTTTAATCTCACATGAAACAAAACACACTATTCTCCCTCAACCATCAAATAGAGAGCTACAATCTTTAGATGTCTTGTTGATTATTCAAACTCCAAAAATACCAATACTCCAAAGTAGTGAAGATTGTAAAAGGATGGGTTTATATAGCTTGGATAGAGGGGAGATGGTTCCTCTTATCATGGGAGAAGGATTTATCTCTTGGGTTGGTTCCATCCTAATAGGGGAAGGAGCCCAAACTGACTTCCTCAGCTCCATCCAGCCCAACCATTTACAAGACTTACATTACGAAGCTGCTAGACCTCGAAGTTTTGACTCCATATTTAAAAAACTTTCCAAACGAGGATCAACATGAATAAGGAAAGGATTAGTAGCATCATATGGCACTAGTCCTAGTTTTAACCTCTACAAATCGATGCGAGGAGGAAATAGGTCATTAGTGCTGGTCTTGTAAACTGGGGTAAAAGGAAGATTCTTGGGAAATGATGCAAAAAGGAATTGTTCTGCTCATGAAGAGGGACACGATGGGAGTTTCATCATGATGGGAAAGAATATAGGGTTCATTGTAGAGGTCCTCTAGGATTGTAGAATGGGGTGTGCATGGATAGTGACAAAATGATGTGTTGTAGGGCCATGCTGCCATCGCAAAATGTCATCATCCATTTGCTTTGCCATCTATATAGTAGCTAGAACTAGTTGTAGAAGTTGATGCTCATAACAAGGAATCCCTACATAGGTTGGAGATTCCACCTTCCAAGAGTGCTACTGAGACTGAGGGAGATGGGATTCCCATTAATGGGCCACTAGCGAAAGGCTTCTTTGATGAAGACTATCTCTGGTTGGTAGAGTGTTAGGTAAAGAGGAGAGTTTGGGCCACTGGTTCTAGGAGTCCTCCTAAAATAGTGTTGTCATGCCATTGCACACTTCCAACAAGAAATGATCACTGATTAAATATTTTTTTCTCCAGGCTACATTCCACATACAAGATCCTTGAGGGCCTTCTAACATTCTAATAAGTTAGGAGGAAGCGAGGCCTTACACATATCTATTGTACAACATTCAACACCATGGTACTAAGGGTTTCTTTATCTAGTGCCACAATGTCTTGGCACTTAATGCCTAGATTAAGTTGTCGGATCTTGTAGTCCTAGACCCCTTTAGCTTTAGGAAGGCACCCCTTATCCCAAAAGGCTAATGCTTGTCTTCTCTCCATATTGGCACCTGCCCATAGGAAGGAGCATTGAAGGCTATGAAGCATGTCAAGAATAGATTTAGGAGATGGTAGAGTTGAGGGAAAATAGGTAGCCTTGGATTGGAGGATAGATTTCAAAAGGATTAATCTTCTAGCAAAATCTAGGGACTTGGAGGTTCAACATGATGTTTTTATTCAAATTTTAGAATGATCTCTTCCCATACTGATAAGCAGAGAGGATTAGAAATGGGCGGGGGGCTAAGTATTTGGATGGAAGGGAGCTCTTGTTGAAACACATCATATGAGATAATTGGAGTTGAATGTACCGAGGGGTGGTAAAGAATAATATTTTAGATTTACCTTTATTTATATTTGTGCCTCAGGATGCAACAAAGGTATTTGATATTTATTTGAATTATTCTAGCTCTTGGATGCAAGGGTAGCACTTGAGGAGGTTATCATCCACAAATTGTTGGTGAGTTAAGAGTTCTTGGGAGGATCCAAGGGGGAGACCTAAAAGACACCGATGAAGAAGAGCATTCTTTAGGGAATGGCTTAGAAGTTTGGTAGCAAGTAAGACGATGTAGGGAGAGAGTGGGTCTCCTTGTGAGATACCCCTGGATGGGGTGAGGGTAGGTGAGGGTAAGCCATTAACCAAGATTGAAAATAATGCTTTCGAGATAACGTCCATCACTGAGGAAACCCATTTATCATTAATTCCATAAGCCTTAAGAGTGTGACAGATGAATTTCCAACTAACTTTGTCAAAATATTTTGATATGTAATGTTTTAATATCATACCTAATTTCTTGCTAGAGTAAGGTGAGTGGATGTGCTTAAACAAGGATGGTGTTGTCTAGGATGTGTCTTGCTTATACAAATCCTATTTTATTAGGATATATAAGATTGGGGAGGAGAAACTTAATTTTGTTTGCAATGGCTTTTGAGATGATTTTATAAATGACATTACAAAGAGATGTCAGACTAAAGTCTCTAGGAGAAGAGGCTTTAGTAGATTTGAGCATGTGAAAGTTGGATTGAAGGGAAAACGTAGTGTGGAGCATTAGGAATATTCTATTGCTTTCTACGCATATTTGTTTAGAATATCAAAACAAAATTGGAAGATGCCTTCTATGAATCCATCAAGGCTTGGGCACTTGTCTCTTGACATACTCATGACCACTTCCACCACCTCTGGGAAGATGATTTCCTTGAGGAATGGTGAATTATGGTTTGTTGAGACAAACATTGAAATATGTTGTGTAATCTTTTGAATGTCATTCTTAATTTTAGGGGTTCGTTCTGTCAGAAGCGTTTTGAAGTACTGATAGATTTCTTGTGATATATCTTCACAATCTTCCACATACTGATTTTTTCTGTTGTACAAGTGATGGATATGATTGTGTTCCCTATAGTTAAGAATGTATTTGTGGAAGAAATTTGTGTTGTGCTATCCTTCTTTGATCCATTTTAGTCTGGATTTCTTTCTGTATAGGATATCCTTTTGACCTAGTGATTCATCTAATTTATGTCATAGGACCCTTTTGGATGCCTTTCATTCTTCTATTTTTCCCTCTGCAGTTATGATTTTCTACACTACTCTCATTTATTCATGTAGCTTGAGCTTTCCTTAGAGGATGTTGCTAAAGTCTTTAATTTTCCACTCTTTTAATTTCTACTTGATAAATTTTAATCACTTTTGAAAGCGATAGATGATGCACCCCAGGATAGAAGAAAATTCTTGCCACCAGGTTTACATCAAGTTAGTGAGGAATTCCAGATGACACAACCAAAATTCGTTGAATCATAAGGGTTTTTTATGGAGTGTTGCAAACCATCCAAGATGAAGTTTAATTAACTAATGATCAGAGCCATAGCTTGGGAGGATTACGACTTCAAAGTTGATGCGTGTTAGAAAAATAGATTCTGAGAGGAGAAATCAATCAAGCCTTTAAGCCACCTATTGGGATCCCCCTCCTTTGTTGCTCCATGTTTGGATTCCATTCGAGGTGTGTATGTATATCATCCTACATTTGTCAATGAAGGAATTGAAGATTGAAACTTCCTCTTTGAGCCATATGACACCTCCCTTTTTTACCTACAAAGATATCAACAAGTTTGAGATCCCCTGCCAGAATCCATTGTTCATGCTCGACAGATGGGTAATTGTGGAAAGGTTGGATATAAATATTTTTTGTGCTGAGAAAGGGTAGGACCCTAAACAAAGGACATGAAGCCATATGGAGAGGAGCATATTGATTGAGAGCAAGTTGTGACAATTCTGGGCAGGGAGAAGGATTCTTTGAGGGTGACCATTGAAGGATTCAAAGGAATTGATAGAGCACCAAAGGTGTCAACTACGTAGTGGGTGATCATATCACATTTTTTCCAAAAAGTGTGAACCATTTTGTAGAGGCTATGGTGAGAGAATTTTACTTCTTGGAGCAACAAGATGTTTGGTTCTTTCTTGGAGAACTTGTTTTTCAGGATCTTACATTTGGATTTGTCATTTAAAACCCTAACATTCCAAGAGACGAATTTCATCACTAGGGTTTGGAGATAAGAGGGAAGAGTGAGGTGATGGGAGACACTCTCCCTAATTTGGTTGTTTTTTCTTCTTCGTTTTTTCTTACGCTCTATGACTAGGATGGAGTAGTCTTAGGGAATATTCCAATTAATTCATAGTAAGGAAAAATAAGTGGAGGGAGAAGGGGAGATACTTGGTGGAGTTACTCGATGTAGGAACATGTCTTGATGGAATATATATGATTGTGCTCATTTGAATTTGATCTTCAGGAATGGTTGCAGGGTCCATGTTTTCCCATTCCTCTGCAATTTGCTATATATACATATCGTGCAATTCCAAATCCCCCATATCTTCTTCTTCCATTGGGGACAAAAGATCTTGCTGGGAATTCTTGTTTGCAAGAGTCAGTTCTTGACACGGAGGGGCTAGACCTAGTCATGTACTAGCTCGATCTTTCAGAGGGGGTCGTTCCAGAGGTTTTTCTATTATTGGTGTCTCCTAGTTCAATGAGTTTTCATCTTTTGAATGCTAGAGAACTGTTTATATATTAGTTCCTTTATTTCCCTCAGGAGAAGGGTTCTCTCATCACCTTTGAGTTTCTCTCCTTCTTCCTGAGAATCCTTCTTCTGAGGAGTATTGATCAGTTGATCTATTGCTAGTGCAGTTGATTGAGGTGGTTTTGTATGGAAATGTCTAAAGAGGTGTCCATATGCACGCCAATGATGACACCTTAAGGGGGTTTGTTCATAGTTGATTAGTTGCTCCCATATTATGCCTTCGCAACTCAAGTGTATGCTTTCATGCAATTGTTTTGTGAGATACATGTACACAAATAATTTGGCATATGATGTGTACTTACAAGTTTTGGTGATGTCTCACAGTATAACAAATTTCCCTATTTTGTTGCTAATGAGAGCCATGATCTTTGGATCCTGATACTCTTGTGACAAGGAGTATAGTCTGATCCAAACATGTAGGAATGAGAAATCTTCCCTTTCTAGGTTAAATTTTGGTACCCAAGGCTTCATGAAGAGGCCTGCCAAATTCATGAAGTAGGGACCCACCTTGAGGATGTGATTCCTATCTTTGATGTTGTTCAAAACCATGGTGAAAAATCCTCTAGATCCCACATTAAGCTCTACTTATCCCTCGATATCTAGTTTTTCTGACGCCAATTTATTAGGGTCTGTTCGGAAGGCGAAGGCCCGTTGAATTTGCAAATGATCACTTGCACTTTCATGCGTTTGACTGTGTAACTAGGTTTTTTAGGAGGGATTTCCGACCAAGGGATATCTTGGGTTTGTGGGGGACAAGGACTTGTTGTGGGCTCTCATCTTGAACCTAAACTAGTTGATGTATTGGCATTTTGGGTAGCTACAAAATTTGCAGATTTACGCAACTACTACTAAGAAGGTCAATTAGTTACCAAAAATATGAAAGAGGGGTCGTGTCCCCCCAATGGGTGCACCATTGTAGTGGGATAAACTATTGCAACATAGTATGCAGATCAAACCTAACTTCAATCACCCTTGTTCAATGACCATGAATGAGTTAACACACTTACACTAATTGAATTGAAACCAAAATTCTTATATTTTCTACCTAATTTTTTAAATATTCTTGGCTAAGTAATGTTTATTATATTAGGGTTTCAATCGAGTTGTGGTAAATGCCATCCATTAGGTTCCTTATTAGAAGAAGAATATTGGTTTAACTTGAAATCTAAACTCTACACTTCATATTTTTCGATAACTTAATTAAAAATCTACAAATTATGTTAAAAAATGGATATACGTAGCAACGACTCTGCTTTTTAATGCAATTGGTTTAATTTTTTATTTTTATTTTTACTTTTCAAATAAAACTATTTATTAATGCAATTGATTTTAATTTTTTAAATTTTTTTAACTTTTTAAAGAGCAGGAGACTAATTGCTTTACATTTATTCCACTTGTTTATGATAGTTATAATATATATATGCTATAATATTTTATTATGACAAATATTTGTACATGTTTTAAATTATGAATAGAATTTATCCATATTTCCTCAGAATAAATAGAGGTGGGAAATAATTGATTAAACAATTATATGACTGTTAAAATCAAATGCTATAATTGTTATATAAAATAATATTTATCTTTCTATAGAAAGTAAAATGCAAAACAATTATGTGTTGTTTCATCTTAAATATATAAGAGAAATGCATTATTGATACTTTCATTGTCTAACCCTAAGAATAGCCCTGTGCTAGGCTACGCATCGCCAAGGCTGAGGAATGAAAACACAACTGTTTTATAGAACTACTCAACTTGTCACGCCCCCAACTCTTTTTTCCTTTAATTGGCCGGGTGCGGTACTGCCTAGGTAACCAACCGTTTCGTTGATTATGCTACTTTACGAACTATGCCTTCATTCATGTATAAAATCTTCAATTATGATTATCATGTGTGGAATCCATTATAATAACATGATAAATGATAACCAAGAACCACAAGAATATGTAAGAATAAACTTTTTTTTATTATATATCAAGTTCTTTTACAATGGCCAGGAGCGTCGCTCCACAGGCGTTACAACCCAAGGCGGGCACCCGCCCGTGCAAGAGCGCATGGCGGTCGCACCGACGCCTTAACCAAAATACACAACAAAGATACAAGTCTTCCCGAACGGGTGGGCGCGCTTGCGCACACCCGCACAACCTCCGACCAAGTATCACTCAACCTGGGTGCGCCTCACTATGTGCATTCACCACTTGGGCAGGCGGTCCAACCGCGACCTCCTACCCGTGTGCCCTTGCAACGCCTTGCAGATTTGGGCATGAGCGCGCGCCCCTCCCATCGCGAAATAAGGCTAAGTATGGAAGTGCGAACGTTTCACCATGTGGAGGCGCAGTCGTGTTAGATGTGCGCGCGGTTATGGAGGACGTTCGCATGTTTATTGGTGAGATGGGCAGCTCGCCCCACACATGGAGCTGACCGAGGATGGATGAGAGTGTAGGCGAGCCGACGCTTGAATGACATGTTGGTTGGGCGTTCGTGTTATGTTTTGGAGGGTCGGCCATGGAGTTAGTCCCCACACAATCATGGTATAAACATATGATGTGCGCGTTTCATTTGGCACCATCTCACACTTCGCATTCACTCTTCGCACAAGTAGGAGTGCGCACAAGAGGTGCGAAGGTGGTGGACTACCGTAGGTCGCACATATTGATGTGCCCGCCGAGTCGGACGACGGTGTGTTGTGTAGCATGGGTAGGAGGTCAGGTAGGACCGCCTGCCGGGTGACGGCACACGGGCGAGGTCACGGTTGGATCACCCACCCAAGGGGTGAACGCACATGGTGAGGGGTTCCCGGGTTGAACGATACTTGGTCGGAGGTCGTGCGGGTGTGCACGGGCGCGCCCGCCCATTCGGGCAGACTTGTATATTTGTTGTATATTTTGGTTAAGGCGTCGGTGCGACCGCCGTGCGCTCTTGCACGGGCGGGCACCCGCCTTGGGTTGTAACGTCGGTGGAGCGACGCTCCCGGCCAGTGTAAAATTCTTCTTATATAATAAAAGAAAGTTTCTCTTACATATTCTTGTGGTTCTTGGTTATCGTTTATCATGCTGTTATAATGGATTCTGAACATTATAATCTTAATTGAAGTTTTTATACATGAATGAAGGCGTAGTTCGTAAAGTAGCATAATCATGGAAATGGTTGGTTACTTAGGCGGTACCGCACCCGGTCAACTTAAGAAAAGAAGAGTTGGGGGTGTGACAGGTGGTACCAGAGCAGGTTCACAGATGGTGAAGCCGTTGCTGAATGATGAACAAAGAGAACGAATATGTATGCAAGGACAGGTTATGGAGAAATCATGGATGAACAGTCTGGGTTTTGTGGACTTGATGGTCAATGGAAAGACCACTCAAGCTCTTGTGGACACAGGGGCCACTCATAACTTTATGACGACACGGTTGGCAAGAGAGGTCAAATTGACAATCCTCCCATCAAACATGGAGGTCAAGGCAGTGAACTCTAAGGCTAAGGTGGCGGGTTTGGCACATGAAATGCTGGTGCAAATAAAAGACTGGACGGGTCAGTTGGACTTCACGGTGATGGAGATGAATGACTTTGATGTGATACTTGGACAAGATTTCTTGAAGGACAAGAGGGCTATTGTTGTCCCCTTCTGTGATGAGGTGGTGTTGGTTGGACAGACACAAACTTGGACTTCGCCCACTCATAGGCAAAGGAGGGAAGTCAAGGTGCAGCTTCTGCACTGAGTTTGGAGAAGGCTATGAAGGAGTCAGATATGGAGACATATGCGGTGATGTTCAAGGGAGTCGAAGGTGATGGAGTGGGGATGCCTATTCCAGCTGAGATTTCTGATGTGCTCGCTGAGTATGTGGATTTGATGCATGATGAGCTACCGAAGAAGCTTCCACCAAGGCGTGCAGTGGACCATAGCATTGAGCTTGAACCAGCAAACGAACCCCCGGCAAACGCACCTTATCGTTTATGAGGGCCTGAGTTGGAGGAATTGAAATGGCAGCTAAAGGAGTTAGCTGATGTAGGTTTCATTAGACCTTCAAGGTCCCCTTATCGAGCTCCGGTATTATTCCAGTGAAAGAAGGATTCGAATGAGCTACGGATGTGTTGTGACTACCGTGCATTGAACAAGCAGACAGTGAGAAACAGGTATCCTTTGCCATTCGCTGCTGATTGCTTTGAAAAGCTTGCGAAAGCCCGAGTGTTTTCCAAGTTGGACTTGAGGCATGGGTACTATCAGGTGCGGATTGCTGAAGGAGATGAGAGGAAGACTGCAATCATAACAAGGTGTGGTAGCTTTGAGTTCCTTGTTATGCCGTTCGGGTTGTGCAACGCTCCTATGACATTTTGCACTTTGATGAATGATGTTCTACGACCATACTTGGACTCGTTCGTAGTAGTATACTTGGACGATATAGTGGTGTATAGTGACAACATGGAGGATCATAAGAAGCACTTGGCGATGGTGTTCAAGGCACTGAGGGAGAATCAGTTGTTCTTGAAGAAGTCTAAGTGTGTGTTCGCTCAGACCGAGATTCCGTTCCTTGGGCATATTGTTGGTCAGGGGTACATATGGATGGCGCTGAGCAGAGTGAAGGCTATCGAGGACTGGGTTGAACCGAAGAATTTCCATGTGATGAGGGTGTTCTTGGGCATGAACAACTACCAACGGAAGTTTGTAGAAGGTTACTCAAGGGTGACATCGGCACTAACAGACCTACTGAAAATAGACAAGAGGTGGTGTTGGACGGATAAATCTCAAAAGGCATTTGATGACTTGAAGAGAAGGATGGTTATAACGCCGATACTGAAGTTGCCTGACTTCGGGAGACCATTTGAGGTACACACCGATGCTTCAGATTTTGCCATAGGAGGGGTTCTTATGCAGGATGGGCATCCGGTGGCGTATGAGAGTCGGAAGTTGCGGGATAGAGAGCGGAGGTATCCGGTTCATGAGAAGGAGATGACTGCGATCATCCATTGTCTTCATGTGTGGAGGCATTACCTGATTGGGAAGCCGTTTGTTGTCAAGACTAACAACGTTGCAGTAAGTTATTTTGCATCACAACCAAAGCTTTCTGTGAAGCAAGCTCGTTGGCAGGACTTCTTGGCGGAGTTCGACATGTCTATTGAGTATAGACCGGGTAGACATAATGCGCTAGCGGATGCCCTTAGTAGGAAGGGACAACCTGCAGCAATGGAGGGTAAAGACCGGGCAACAAGGAGTAGAAGTCGGGTTCAGATGTCAGAAGAGATGCAAAACAAACTGAAGGAAAGTGTGGAAACCGATACTTTGGCGCAGAATATAGTGAAGCAGATAAAGGAAGGGGAGACATGAAGGTTCTCTCTATGGGACGATTACTTGTTCTTTGGAAACCAACTCTATGTTCCAAAGACATCTAGTCTTAGGAGGCACCTTTTGAAGGAGTGCCACGATTCTCCATGGGCTGGCCACCCAGGGCAACATTGTTGTTTGGCATTGTTGGAAAGAGGGTTCGTTTGGGACAAGATGCGAGAGGATGTGGAGGAGTATGTACATGCGTGCATCATTTGTCAGCAGAACAAATCGGATATGCAGAGGCAAGGAGGACTGTTGCAGCCTTTACCGATTCTAGAGAGGCCTTGGATGAGTGTTTTGATGAACTTCATCACTCAGTTACCACAGGTGCAGGGGTATAATGGGATTATGGTCGTGGTTGATCGTTTTTCCAAGTATGTTGTCTTTTTTCTGACAAAGATACCTCGTGGAGCCGAGTGGACTATGGAGTTGTTCTTTAAGAACATAGTGAGGTATTGGGGGATGCCATTGAGTATTCTGTCGGATAGAGATGCGCAGTTTGCAGGGAGATTCTGGACCACATTGTACAAGTTAGTTGGGACATTGTTGTTGAGGAGTTCGAGCTACCATCCGCAGACAGATGGGCAGATAAAGTGTATCAATGCATTGCTGGTGGACTACTTGAGAGATTATGTGACGACTGATCAGAATCATTGGCTTGAACTCTTGGATATTTCTCAATTTAGCTACAATATTCAAAAGAGTTCTGCGATGGGGCACAATCCATTTGAGTTGGTGAATGGGCAGATCCGAGTTGCACAGCACACCGTTAAGACCACAATTTTTCTGAGGAGTCCTCATGTGAAGAGGTTCATGAAGGCTTCGGAGGAGACCTTGGATTTGGCATGGTTGCGTTTGCACAATGCTGCAAGGAAGATGAAGAAGTATGCTAATAGGGGAAGACAGGATGTACACTTCAGTGTGGGAGATATGGTGTTTCTCAGGATTACCGAGGAGAAGTTTCAGCCAGCCAAGGGGATGACCGCCAAACTGACACGGAAGTATGAGGGACCATTTCAGGTGAAGAAGCAAGTGGGGGAGGTTGCTTACGAGCTGGAGCTTCCGCCCCATATGCACATGAAGTATCCAGTTATTCACGTTAGTCAGTTGAAGAGATGCAGACTTGATTCAGACCATCCAGAGAGAGTTGAACCGCCGAGAGGACCAGCCAGGATAGTGGACAAACCAGGATAGAAACGGGAGTACCTTGTCATATGGAAGGGGGCACCGAAAGAGGAGAGTTGGGAATCGGAGGACTCACTTTGGAGATGGAAGAGGAAGATTGCGAGATATGAGCAGAGGATACTTAGACGATCGAGATTGTTGAGGGCAACAATGACTTCTAGTGGGGGAGGATGTAATGCCTTGTAGATTCGGGCACGAGCGCGCGCCCCTCCCATCGCGAGATAAGGCTAAGTATGGAAGTGCGAACGTTTCACCATGCGGAGGCGCAGTCATGCTAGATGTGCGGGCGGTTATGGAGGACTTTCGCATGTTTATAGGCGAGCTAGGCAGCTCACCTCACACATGGAGCCGACCGAGGATGGATGAGAGCGTGGGCGAGCCGACGCTTGAACGACATGTTGGTTGGGCATTCGTGTTATGTTTTGGAGGGTTGGCCATGGAGTTGGTCGCCACACAACGATGGTATAAACATATGATGTGCGCATTTCATTTGGCACCATCTCACACTTCGCATTCGCTCTTCGCACAAGTAGGAGTGTGCACAAGAGGTGCGAAGGTGGTGGACTACCGCAGGTCGCACATATTGATGTGCCCGCCGAGTCGGGCGACGGTGTGTTGTGTAGCGCGGGTAGGAGGTCGGGTAGGACTGCCCGCCGAGTGAGGGCACACGGGCGAGGTCATCGTTGGACCGCTCGACCAAGGGGCGAACGCACATGGTGAGGGGTGCCCGGGTTGAATGATACTTGGTCGGAGGTCATGTTGGTGTGCACGGGCACGCCAGCCCGTTCGGGCAGACTTGTATCTTTGTTGTATATTTTTGTTAAGGCATTGGTGCGACCGCCGTGCGCTCTTGCACGGGTGGGCGCCCGCCTTGGGTTGTAACGCCAGTGGAGCGACACTCCCGACCATTGTAAAAATTCTTCTTATATAATGAAAGAAAGTTTCTCTTGCATATTCTTGTGGTTCTCGGTTATCGTTTATCATGTTGTTATAATGGATTCCGCACATTATAATCTTAATTGAAGTTTTTATACATGAATGAAGGCAACCATATGACCATCAACCAACACACAAAGGCAACAAATCATGAAAACACAGGCAACAAATCGAGAAAAGGACGCACAGAAGTGGGGACCCACAAAGGCAGACACCAAACCCACAGTAATAGTTGACATACAAGCAGAAGACTACAAGAAAACAAACCTTACTAGGGTTTCATCAATTTGCGAGGTGAACGAAAGACTTCCAAGTCGAGTCCCGAACCATTGAAGCCGTGAAGACCGCCGAGAGCATACAGCTCGAAGAACCCAGACAAACAAAACCACAAACGGACCAAAGGAAACCAAATTGAAGCCATGAAGGCCACCAAGAGCACGTAGCTCAGAGAACCAAATGGACAAGCCTCAAACCAAAACAAAAACATCATAGTGAAGCTGCAAGAGGTCGCCGAGAGCTCACAGAGCAAATGACCAGGAGAAACAACGAATAACCAAATGAGCGCAAAGGTGGTGAAACCCTATAAGAAGGCGGGTTCATAGAATTCATAGGAGGGACAGATGTCCACAAAACAAACAACCAACGTACAATCACCCTAACCCCATTTAATTAAACGCAGATTGAAATCAATTGACATATATCCAAAAAAAAAAAAATTAATATATTTATTTGTTGGTACACCATCAAGTGGAGCACATTGACGGCGGGACCACGTGGCCTAGCCCCATCAAGTGGCATCAGAGCAAGAAATTGAAGAAAAAAGAGGGATATGGACGTTCAAAGACAAGGATGTGGAAGAGGTGTGCGCAGAGTAGTATACGAGGGCTTGAGGGAAGAGTTGAGTCCTTACTGCTCGCTTAGAAGCAATGGAGGCAGGAAGGAGAAGAGACCCAAAACTTGGGGATGATAGTGAAGAAGAGGCAGTAACTGCTACTGACGGATCAAAGGAAGAAGCCCTGGAGTTAAGACGGTTGAAATCGGTACTATTAGCTAGTAGCAAGCCCAAACCTGGGATCCCTAACTATGATGGCAGTATATCCGCAGATGTTCTACTGGATTGGGTAAGTGAGTTAGATAAGTATTTTGAAAATGAAGAGATCAATGAGGACAAAAGAGTTAGGTTTGCTGCGCCCATATTAAAAGGACACACTGCTTTATGGTGGGATAGTGTCCAAGCGGACAGGAAGAGGATGAACAAGCTACCGATAAGGAAGTGGCCAAGGATGGTGGCAAAACTGAAGCGCAGATTTTTGCCTAAAGACTATTAGGTCGAACTTTATCGACGAGTGTAGAATTTAAGGCAGAAAGGTATGACCATAAAGGAATACACAGAGGCGTTTTATCGTGTAAACTTGTGGGCGGGTTATAATAATGATACTCCAGAGAAGACAACAAGATATGTGAATGGCTTGAGGCTGGAAATACTAGATGAGATCAGTATTCTCTCTCCACGGAATATCGAAGAAGCCTTTCAGAGTGTTGTAAAGGCTGAAGAAAAAATTAACAGGAAACATAATAATAGGAGAGGACGAGGAAATGGCAGAGGACGAGGACAGTCCTACGGCAAAGGGAGAACTGCCACTAACAACGAAGAAGGCAACAGCTCCAGAGCTTCAGGGACAACATAGAAGGAAGATAGCACCTGAGGAGGTTGGCCATATCACCGGGGAAGAAGAAATTGTCGTGGAAGGGTACTAATGTCCAGTGCTAGAGGTGCCATAAGTGGCGGCACAGATCCTTCGAATGCCCGGAAGCCGAGCACGCTGGCCAGAGGGTAGCATTTGTTGCACAGCTTGAGGAAGCTGAAGCACAACCTCGGGAGGTAAAAAATGTGGCAGAAATAGGAGAGGCTTTAGTTTTAAACAAAGTGTTGTTGAAGCCAGCCAAGGAGATGGTTGAACAGACCTAATGGAAGTCACTGTTCTGAACAGTTTGCAAATCACATGGAAAGCATTGTAAATTGATCATAGACAGCGGAAGTACAGATAATTTAGTTGCCACTGAGATGGTGGAAAAGCTGGGATTGAAGCGACTTAAGAATCCCACACCTTACAACGTGTCATGGCTACAGAAAGGCCACCAACTATTAGTTGATGAACAATGCGAGGTTGAATTTCACATTGGCAAATACCAGGACAAGGTTGTCTACGATATTATGCCAATGGACATATGCCATATACTATTAGGGAGACTGTGGCAGCATGATCAGAAGGTGACGCACGATGGGAAGATGAATTGTCACAAATTTGTGAAAGATGGAGTCAAACATATGCTTGTACCCATCAAAGAGGAGGATGCAGTAGAATCAAGTGGAACAAAAGCATTGTTAATCGGAGCAAAATAGTTTGTTAAGCAGATTGAGGAAAATGAGGTGAATTATACAATTGTAAGGAGGACAAAAACAGTGTTACTGAACATAGAAAGGTCAAAATTGCCTAAAGAGATTCAGGAGCTATTAGAAGAATTTAAGGAAATTTTAGTCGACGATTTACTAGATAAGTTGCCTCCCAAGAGGAGCATTAGCCATCATATCGATTTCATACCTGGAGCAAGCCTACTGAACAAGGAAGCATATAGAATGAGCCCGAAAGATAATGAAGAGATTCGTAAATAGGTGCAAGAGATGCTGGATAAGGGACTGGTCAGAGAAAGTTTGAGCCCTTGTGCGATACCAATAGTACTCGCACCCAAGAAGGGTGGAGAATGGCAGATGTGTACGGATTCACGAGCTATCAATAAAATCACTATTCGGTACAGATTTCTCCTACCCAGAATGGATGACATGATGGATTGTCTTAGCGGAGCAGCTTATTTCACGAAGGTTGATCTGAAAAGTGGATATCATCAGATCAGGATTAGAGAAGGAGATGAGTGGAAGACAACTTTCAAGACTAATGAACGGTTGTACGAATGGCTAGTCATGCCCTCTGGATTGAGAAATGCTCCTAGTACCTTTATGAGATTGATGAATGAGATGTTAAAATAATTTATTGGCAAGTTTCTCATAGTTTATCTTGACGATATTTTGACTTTCAGTAGAACGAAAGGAGAACATTTTCAACATGTTCGAAGGGTGCTAGAGAAGTTATATCAGAACAAACTGCTAATAAACTTAAAGAAATGTACTTTCCTGTAGAAGGAACTGGTCTATTTGGGGTTTGTAATTGCAGAAAATGAATTGAAGATGGACCCAAAAAAGATTGCGGCAATCATAAATTGGCCATCACCAAAGAGCTTATTTGAGGTATGTAGTTTTCGCGAACTGGCAAGTTTTTATCGGAAATTTATTAGGAACTTCAGTGGAATCTGTGCACCGATGCTACACACCATCAAAAAGGCCAGTCAATGTTTTTGTTGGACCAGAGCGGCAAAGGACAGCTTTCAGCTTTTGAAGCCGAAGATTACAGAGAGGCCAATCTTGAGGCTGCCAGACTTTAACAAACTTTTTCAAGTTCGATGTGACACAAGTGGGATAGCTATTGGCACTGTGCTCAATTAGGAAGATAGATCGGTGGCATTCTTCAGTGAGAAATTAAATGAAAGAAGGCAGAAATACTCCTCGTATCATAAGGAATTTTATGTTGTGGTCCAATCTTTAAAGCATTGGAGACACTACCTGTTGGGCAACGAGTTTGTATTATTTTCTGATAATTCAGTGTTACAATATGTAATGCAGCAGCACAAATTAAACCATAAGCATGCCAAATGGTTAGAATACTTGCAGAGTTTCACTTTCATCTCATTAGTGGGCAAGCCAATAAAGTGGAAAATGCCTTGAGCAGAAGAGCTTTACTGTTACAGGAAAGCAGAATATAGATGATGGGATTCGAAAATCTAAAGGATTTGTACCAGACTGACACAGACTTCAAGGAATCCTTTGAAGCCTGCCAAAACCCCGTGTTGAGGAATACAAGTCCATGGTTGGACTACAACTTGCAGGAAGGACTATTGTTCAAAGGTGGACAGTTATGTATCCCAGACTATTCGATGAGGGAAAATATTGTACGGGAGAAACATAGTGGTGGTCTAGCTGGTCATTTTGGCATAGACAAAACTTTGGAGCATCTCGGAAACTTTTATTACTGGCCCAGAATGCGCAAGGATGTATAACGATATGTGAACAGGTGTAAAGTTTGCGAACTGGCGAAAGGACACAGCCAAAATACTAGACTTTACACGCCACTACCTGTTCCGAGCAGGCCATGGGACTCATTCAGCATTGACTTTATCTTGGAATTGCCTAGAACGGAGCGGGGGTATGACTCAGTGATGGTGGTGGTAGATAGATTTTAAAAAATGGCTCATTTTATCCCTTGTTGGAAAACTAGTGATGTTATGTACATAGCTCACCTGTTTTTCATGGAGGTTGTTAGATTACATGGCCTACCGAGATCTATCATTTCTGACAGGGATGTAAAATTCACAGGACACTTTTGGCACACCCTGTGGAAAAAGTTGGGCACGCAATTGAATTTCAGCTCTGCGTATCATCCGCAGACTGATGGACAAATAGAACTGGTGAACAGGAGTTTAGGAAATTTATTACGGAGTTTGACTGGGGAAAATTCACGATTATGGGATCGCGCTCTCGCTCAGGCGGAATTTGCTTATAACGATTCACCCAATCATAGCACCAGACATAGCCCATTCCAAATATTATACGGCATGCATCGTCGGGGAATACATGAACTGCGTGATTTGGGAAAATTGGAGCGGAGAAGCGCAGATGGAGAAGATTTTGCCGAAGTAATGAGCGAGCTACATGAACAGGTAAAATTAAAATTGCAGGATAGTGTACAGAAATATATGAAACAAGAAGATTCAAGGCGAAGAGAAGTACAATTTAATGTTGGAGATGAGGTCCTCACGCACCTGCGCAAGGAATGATTTCCTAAGGTCGCGTATAATAAATTAAAATTTAAAAAAATTGGTCCCTGTAAGATCTTGCTTAAATTTTCAGCCAACGCCTACGAAATTCAGCTGCCACCTGATATAGGCATATCACCTATTTTCAATGTGGCGGATCTGTTCCCATATACTGCCCAAGCAGAGGAAGACAGTGTGGTATAGCCAGAATGGGACACCCAAGTTGGAGACAGTTCTTGGATGAGGCATATGCTTCGGCTCAATCCAATGAGATTGAAGGGATTCTCAGTACCCAGGTAGCCAAGAAGACATGTAGGAATGAATATCTACGACATCTCGTCAAGTGCAGAGACCGTCCAATGGAGGACAGCTCGTGGCTCGATGCGGCGCAGATACGGAAGGATGGCTATTCGGTGGAGGAGCTCATAGAACGGAGCCATGATTTTGTTTTACCCCGGGAGCCCGATGCAGGAGCGTCTGGCTGACAGGGCAAAGAGAAAAGATAGGGTGATATGGTTTTTGAAGAGGACAGAGAAATTAATTCACTGAGTGGATAACATACTCTTTTTTTTATTTATTACTTTTCTTTAATTAAGTTGCCTAAGATTAATGTAATAAATTGTAATTAGGCACAGTAGTAATTAGTTAGAGTCATTGTTTCCAGGCAGTTAATTTACTGTTGTAAAAGCATGAAAAGAAAATGTACTAGACAACCATGCAAAGCTTCGTATGAGGAATAACTGATGTAACCAAATTAACAAAGTAACAACAGTTAGGACAGTTTGAAAACAATGCTATTAAAAAGACAGACAAAGCACAATAGGAAGGTTCGACTGAAGAAGAAATACAGAGAGGAAAATATAATTTTTCTGTGCACATTCATCCTTACAGCGTCCTAAGCACTGTGTAATAATTTGTATTAAATTACTATGTGAAGATTGTGAATGCGTTGCTACAGGTTCTAAAACAAAAGGAGAGATAATCGAATTCGGAGGAGAAGTAACAACGTCCAGCTACAGGCGACTCAAACAAAAAATTAACCAGACATAAAAAAATCATTTATGTAATCAAATCATACGAAGTCAGAAATTGCAAGTCTAGTTGAGCGAACAACCACTGTAAACACCACGTATGCGAACTTACAAATATAACCCAAATCAATTCTAGCGTTGAATTCATAGAGCTACAAATACAGTCATCAAAATTTATTGTTCATTTACATTTTGTTCAAAGAAAAGCAACGAACCCAGTTCACAGACATGGGAATCATAATAATTACAAATGGAAGCCAAACCCCATAAGTCCCTAACTCATTATTATAACCCAACGACGGTGCTTAATGTCTAAAGAACCAAATATAGACAGCGGCTCAAGGCGAGAAAAAACTATCAACCCTACAAGTCGTAATACTAAGCTCAAGCAAACCACAAACGAACAAAATGACACTACCCGTGTTTCATTCGGGATAGCTGAGTGTCCAAGCGTCGAAACCCTCAGGTGGCGCTACCTGTGAAGGAAAACAACAATACGAGATTAGTCATTGTGAAACGAAATACAGGGGAACTGGAAATTGAAGGAACAAATAAAATACAGAGAATTAGTTTACCTGATAGATAAACCGTGACCGCAACCATACCTTCGAATTGTCTTCTTGCTCACGAGGAGTTGAAGACGTTAGGCATAGATAGAGAAAGAAAACAATTATCTAGCATAGAACAGGGAACTTACCAGGTAAGTTGGTGGAGGAATCGACGGAAATTGCCACCATAATTCTTCCGAGTTTGTGGAGGAATCGAACCAGCGCTAGAGAACGTCACCAATAACCATATGACCATCAACCAACACACAGAGGCAACAAATCGTGAAAACACAGGCAACAAATCGAGAAAAGGAGGCACAGAGGCGGAGACCCACTAAGGCAGACACCAAACACACAGTAACAGTCGAGATACGAGCAAAAGGCCATAGGAAAACAAACCATACTATGGTTTGATCAATTTGCCAGGAGAACGAAAGACTTCCAGGTCGAGTCTTGAACCATTGACGCCACGAAGACTGCCGAGAGCATACAACTCGAAGAACCCAGACAAACAAAACCATGAACAGACCAAAGGAAACCACATTGAAGTCGTGAAGGCCACCAGGAGCACGTAGCTCAGAGAACCAGGCGGACAAGCCTCAAACCAAAACAAAAACATCACAGTGAAGCTGCAAGAGGTCACCAAGAGCTCACAGAGCAAATGACCAGGAGAAACAACGAATAACCAAATGAGCGTGAAGGTGGTGAAATCCTATACCAAGGCGGTTTCATAGAATTTCGAGGAGGGACATATGTCCACCAAACAAAAAACCAACGTACAATCACCGTAACCCCATTCAATTAAACACAGATTGAAATCAATTGACATATATCCAAAAAATCTTTTGATTAATATATTTATTTGTTGGTACACCATCAAGTGGAGCACGTTGACGACGGGACCACGTGGGCTGGCCCCATCAATTATCATAAGAATAAACAATATATGTTGTGGGAAAGAAGCATTACAAGTGTTCATTTAATTTGAAATTGTAATTTCTTATTAAAAAAAATGAATATATTTTTAACAGTTCAAAAATATATTCAAATTATACTTAATTTTATGATAATTTTACTTTTCATTTAATATTTCAAGTAATTAACATATTGTTAATTTTCTTCCCTTGTATCAATACATAAATGTTTTAATGTTTCAAACTTAAATCTTAAAAATGTTATCATGTTGAAATCCTAAAAATATTGATTTCAATTATCAAATAACTTTGTTTTAGATATACTTTATCAATAAATAAATTATGTTTAACAATATTTTGAATAAATAAATTCTACATAATCTATATAAAGTCAATTTAATTTAATTGATGAATGTTTTAGATATACTTTATCAATAAATAAATTTTATTTAACAATATTTTGAATAAATAAATTCCACATAATTTATAAATAAGGTCAATTTAATTTAATTGATGAATATTTTGAAATACGTTTTTATTATATAAAAAAATTTAGTGCCTTTCAAAAATTTAGTACCTTTAAAAGAATTTAGTTAAATTTTTAATTTACAATTTATTATTCTATATTATATATATCCCTATTTTATATTATATATCCCTATTTTAGAATAAAGTATGTAAATTAAAATATTCTAGTTTATATTTGAAATAAATAAACTATATAAATAAATCAATATTAATAATCACCTCAACATCAATTTGTTAACAAATATTTTGATTTTTTTTTTATTATATTAAAAAAATATATATTTAAAAAATACTTTAGTTAAATTTTGAAAATGACAACTTGAAATCTATAACTATTTTAAAATAAGGTATTCGAGTTTTTAATTTAATAATTATATGAGATGAAAATAGATGCGATCTTTATTGATATTTATAAAAATATTTACTTAATATTTTTAATCATTATTGAATATTAATAAAACTATTTACTTGAAGATATTTGTATATTTTATAATTTACTCTCCAAAATTGATTTTTAATTTAATGAAAATAGTAGATGAAAGAAATGTAATTTTTATTGAATATTTATATAGAATTTATTGCATATTCATATAAAATTTAATTTAGCATATTTGTTTATTTTTTAATTCAGTTTCTATTATTTGAATATATTTATCAATAACTAAAGGTGGATAACAAGGTTTTAAACTTTACAAAATATTATAAATATCATTAATAGTAGTTAACAAGTCAAATATTGAGATTTATCTTCTTATTAAATTTCTCTTGATCATGGTCTGTTAGGAAATCATTTCACAAAAAGATAGAAATGATAGATCAATGCCTTAAAAATAAGTCTCTTTGAGGGGGCAACCTCCTTTACATTACACAAATGAACAATTATTAGATGATTCAAATGACAAAACCTCCTTTCTATATATAGGAGTCTAAGGGGTCACAATATAACCAAGCTGACCTAACAATAATAATAAAAAGGCACGAAAATAACAATAGAGGGATTGTATGGGGCACAATAATAACAGTATGGGGACAACAGGGGTGCAACAATATTAATAAGGGATACAACTGCAATTCTAATGGGGGAATCACTAGTATTATAGGGACCTAACATGCCCCTCTCCTTCAAAAAATTGTTGTCCTCAACGCTTGAGTAGTTATGGATGCTTATGTATAAAATTCTCATCCTCCCATGTGGAATCTTCAACGGATAAGTTCTTCCACTTAATGAGCTACTCCAAAATTGATCAATTTCATAGCTGTCAAGTTCTTGTTTCTGTCACTGCTTCGGGTTCCAATATAATTTGTCCTTCCTCGTCAAGACCTAGCAATATTGTTTGAACTGAGAGCTTGTCGCCTATAACCTTCTTTAAACATGACACATGGAAAACTGGGCGCACTCAAGAAGCTGCAGGAAGCTCCAATTTGTATGTCATAGTACCAATCTTTTGCAACACCTTGTATGGACCATAATACTTTGGTGATAATTTATTATCCTTCTTAGCTTGCTTGAGGGACATTTGTTTATATGGTTGTAGCCATAGGAATATCTAGTCACCTACATCAAAACTTCTTTCCCTACGATGTTGATCTGCCTATTGTTTCATTCTATTATGCGCCAACACGAGGTTATCCTTTAAGAGTTGGAGGACTTGTTGTTGATGCTCGATGTGATGTTTCACTACTTGAACCTTAGAATTTTCTCTCAAATATGATGTGATGGATGGTGGTTGATATCCATAAAGTGTCATCAATGGGGTCATTTTTGTTGCAGTATGGAAGGAAGTGTTATACCACCATTCAGCCAGAGGCAACCATTTGACCCACTGTATCTGTTTATCAGATACAAAGCAATGAAGATATACTTCCAAACATTTGTTTACTATCTTAGTTTGCCCATTAGATCGAGTATGATAAGATGAGGTATGATCTCACTGAGTACCAAGACAAGAAAATAATCCGGTCCAAAAGTTTCCAGTGAAAATGGGATCTCTGTCACTTACAATAATCTTTGGGTTTCCATGTGGATTTTGAATTGTTTCCATAAATGCAGTAGAAAATGTACTAGCTTTAAACAGATGTGATAATGCACAAAAGTGTGCATACTTGGTAAGTCTATCAACTACCACCATGATGACACTCTCTCCTTTAGACTTGGGTAAACCTGTGATAAAATCCATTGAAACCTCCTCCCAACATTGGTCTAGAATGGATAAAGGTTGTAATAGGCTTGGGGTCTTAACTGTTTCAACTTTAACCCTATGGTAAGTTTTTAAAAATATTGAGTGCCCTCCTAAGGGAGAAGTGTGCAATTCCATAAGAATCTTTTGTTTGAGTTGGGAATTTTTACAGAGGTATAAGCAATATTTGTACCATAACGAATCATTCTTCTAGCTAAATGTATCAGATGTACTGGAATCTTGTTGTAAATTTCGAATATGTTCCCACACTTCTTCATCATTCTTCCATTCCTCCCTTGCTTCGTGTATCCAATATGGTTGGATAATAGAAATGGCACACAACAATGCTTCCACATCCTCATCCTTTCTTGAGAGTGCATCTGCCACAACATTTTGCCTCCCTTTTTTGTAGACGATTTCAAATTCATAACCCAACATCTTTGTGACCCATTTTTGTTTCTCTTTAAAGAATAATATTTGTTATAAAAAGTATTTAAGACTATCATGATACATTTTTACCTTGAAGTGTGTTCTCGTTAGGTAGGGTCGTCATTTCTTAAGTGCATGTAGTATTGCCAACATTTCCTTCTCATAAATAGCTTTGTGTAAATACTTTCCCTTGATTAGACAATTTTCAAAAGCAATGGGTCTTTCATCGTGCATTAAAACAACACTGATTCCTTTTCCTGAAGCATCACATTCCACAATAAAGTTTTTTGTGAAGTCCAGTGTAGCTAAGACTGGTGCTTGGCACATTTCCTCTTTAAGTTGTTCGAAGGCCTTTGTTGCTTCTGGAGTACATGAAAATGCATCTTTCTTCAATCGTGTTGTTATAGGTGCTGCTATTCTCCGATAATTCTTAACAAACTTGCGATAATACCCTATCCACCATAGAAAATTTTAGGGGCGAATGTTCGCCCTTTGGCGAAATTAAGGGGTTTTAAATTTTTAGTGGGCGAATATTTTGTATCATAGTACATTTTTACAAATCACCTCAAATAGCCCACCTTATTTTAAGGGAGAGGGTAAAAAAGGTAAATTTAGCCCTTGAAATTAGGAGTTACAACCTTCCATTCGCCCATTTTCAAGACTAGGTTTTATTTAAGTGAATCCATTCACCCATTTTCAAGAATAGGTTTTATTTAAGTGAATCCTATGGGCCAAAGGCCCAAATACCATATTTATAAAAGAGGTATGGTAAATTAATAAAAATATAAATAAATGAGAGGTATGGTAAATAAATAAAGCATTTTTTATATTTACTCCATAAGTCACCTTATATA
The DNA here is from genome assembly GCA_000404065.3 of Pinus taeda. Lineage (NCBI taxonomy): Eukaryota > Viridiplantae > Streptophyta > Pinopsida > Pinales > Pinaceae > Pinus > Pinus taeda. The sequence goes on from APFE030988314.1 coordinate 81,184, forward strand.
CATGCAACGGTGTAAACAAATAAAAATATAAGTAAAGTGGAGGTATGGTAAATAAATAAAACGTCTTTTTATACTTACTCAAAAGGTATGGTAAATAAATAAAAATATAAATAAACTAGACGCATGGTAAATA
>APFE030988314.1:81337-96310 GCA_000404065.3 Pinus taeda
ATAGAAATGGCGCACAACAATGCTTACACATCCTCATCCTTTCTTGAGAGTGCATATTCCACCACATTTTGCTTCCCTTTTTTGTAGATGATTTCAAAGTCATAACCCAACATCTTTGTGACCCACTTTGTTGCTCTTCAGAGGATAATCTTTGTTCTAAAAAGTATTTAAGGCTATCATGATCCATTTTTACCTTGAGTGTCTTCCCATTAGGTAGGGTCGCCATTTCTTAAGTGCATGGAGTATTGCCAACATTTCCTTCTCATAAATAGCTTTGTGTAAAAACTTTCCCTTGATTGGACGACTTTCAAAAGCAATGGGTCTTTCATCTTGCATTAGAACAACACCAATTCCATTTCCTGAAGCATCACATTCCATAATAAAGGTTTTTGTGAAGTCCGGTGTAGCTAAGACCCGTGCTTGGAACATTGCCTCTTTAAGATGTTTGAAGGCCTTTGTTGCTTCTAGAGTCCATGAAAATGCATCTTTCTTCAATAATGTTGTTAGAGGTGCTGCTATACTCCCATAATTCTTAACAAACTTGCGATAATACCCTTTCAACCTGAGAAATACTCACAAATGCTTTGTGGATGTGGGGATTTTCCATTCCTTAATGACTTTAATTTTGATAGGGTATACCTTAACTCCTTCATGATATATAATATGACCTAGATATTCCACCTCTTGTACTCCAAAGAAACATTTGGATATTCTTGCATATAATTGTTTCTCCTCCAATAGTTGTAACACCCTGTCAACATGTTCAACATGATCCTTCCAAGACTTGTTGTGGATTAGCATATCATCAAAAAATACTAACACAAATTTTCTAAGGAAGGGTTTGAAAATGGAATTCATCAAACCTTGAAATGTAGAAGGTGCATTGGTAAGGCCAAAAGGCATGACCAAAAATTCATAATGACCCTCATGAGTTCTCAATGTTGTTTTTGGAATGTCTTCAGTCTTCATTCTGATTTGATGATATCTTGAATGAAGATCCAACTTGATGAAGTAAATTGATCCATGCAATTCATCCAATAATTCATCAGTGACAGGAATGGGAAATTTATCTTTAATAGGGAGATTGTTGAGCTCCCTATAATCCAGACACATGTGACATGATCCATCCTTCTTGTGCACCAATACTATTGGAGCAGAGAAAGAACTTTGACAAGGTTGAATTATACTAGCCTCTAGCATTTCTGTAACCATACATTCAATTTCGCTCTTTTGGGCATAGGGATATCTGTACAGCCTGATGTTCGGAGGAACACTTCCTGGAATCAAATGAATAGCATGATCCTAATCACGAATAGGTGGGAGACCTTTGGGAGTCTCAAATACCTCGGAATGATTGTCCAAGACTTTTTGGAGATCTGGAGAAATAGATGATTTCAATGTGGAAACATCCAGTGAACATAATTTTGCATTTACACCTTATTGTTCCTTTTTTACAAGCTTTTTCATACCGTCAGAGTTGATTATCTTTCCTGTTTTCCCTGCAATATCCCTTAATTCAGCTTCCTTTCCTTCCGTAGAAAATTTCATGAAAATTTCTTGAACATTAAAAGCTATTGTACCTAAGGATTGTAGCCATTGGACTCCTAGTACAACATCAACACCACCCATTGCAATGGAAAGCATTGGGCTATTCAATACATATTCTCCCATGGATAGCTTGATATTATGGCACTTTCTAGAGAAATTTGTGGCTCCTCCACTTACAACCATCACTTGACACTTTGGTGCTAGATATAGGAAGCAATCAATTCTTTTTCTATCTTACAATGAATAAAATTGTGGGTACTTCTTGAATAAATCAACATTATTACCTTTTTCTTCTTGATATGTCCTTCTATCTTGATAGTTTGTGGAGTGGTAATTCGAGCCAATGCATTACAAGATATGGTTGGATTCATTTCTTCTTTATCTAGGGTTTGTTCCTAGAGTATATCCTCTTCTTTTGACATTTCTTTTTCATTTTCTTCCTCCTCTTCACAATCTATGTAGAATAATTTCTTCTGAGCACAATTATGACCTTTAGTGTATTTGCTATCACAACTGTAACAAAGCCCTTTTGCTCTTTTTTCTTCCAATTGTTGTGGTGTCAATCTTATAGGTTGTGGAAGGCTAGGGACAACATCACTTCCATCTTTATAGTTGTGAGTGGTAGGCTTCTTGGTTTCCATAATTTTGCTTTCCATTTCTCTTGCTAACCTAAATGCCCTCTCCAATGAATCAGATTTCGAAAGGCGAACCTCATGTTGGATATTATCCTTTAAAGTCACTATGAACACACCAATCCTATGCTCCTCTGGAATATCTTTTACCCTTATGTTCAATTTTTGGAAGTCCTCAATGTCCTCCATCATTGAACCCTTTTGTTTGAGACTTACCAATTGGCTAAAAAGGTGTTTCTTTTTGTATCATCATCATGTGTTGTCATTTCTTTTGTAAAAATTGCCAAAGTGGCAACTTTTTTATGAGAGCAAAGCCATCGATACCATACAAAATGATTTGGTTCCAAATATAAAGTTGCATTACATACCTTTTGTGTGTTTTGCACATTATGGAGATCGAAAAATTGCTCCATCTGTAGTATCCATGTTGTGCAATCCTTGCCATAAAAATTCCTCATATCGATTTTTTGAATATGATGGGTCTTCAATCCAACATTAGAATCTATGAAATCATGATTAACATTTCTTTTGTTCTCATTGTGAGTTTCCTTTAATACCTTTTCACCATTAGTGACCATTTCTTGTAGAAACTTATGCAAATTTATCTTCAATTCTTCCATATTATCGTCCATGCCATTCATCTTAACTCACATGCCATTCATATTAGCTTCCATGCCATTCATTTTGGCTTCATTTACCTTTAGTGAGAGTGAAATTTTTTGTACTTGGTTTTGTAATTTTGATATATCATGTTGCATTTCTTCACGAGTCGTGCTAGAGATTTCAGGTTGCTTACTACATGTTTCCATTTTCTTTCTTTGGGGAATTAATTAATGATAATAATTCTTCACTATTCCCTTTGAATTCCTTCAAACTATTTTTTCCAACCAATCTTATGCAAAAATAAAATTACACACCTTTTGTTTTCACTTTGTAAGAGCTCGATATTGAATCTATTGTATCTCTCTAGACGTGGATCTCGAATATCTGAAATCTTGTCCTTTGGTATCCCTTCGAGTCCTATTTCTAACCCTGCAAGTCTGATCAAGATTGGATTCTCCAAGAAAGAGTTATGCCAAATCTCCCACGGTGACCTAATTATAGACTAGTTCAGTAGAGCGAATTTGTATGACATGCCACATCTCACATTTTCAACCTTAGGTTCTAGAAATAATACTCACGAAAGCTATAGTTTGTACTCTTTTTGTAACTTCTTACGAAAATTCAATATGATATTCAGAGTGAAAGTTATGACAATTTTCCCAAGGTGACCTGTTTGAAATGTAATTTGGGGGTCCACAAAAACCCTAACTTCCTCAGACCATATCTCCGAGAATATAGTGAGACAAGCCCCAAAATTCAGACTTGAGGTTCAACACGATTTTATCTCAAATGGGTTTTTGTTTTCTCTTCTGAAATGTCGCAAAAAAAATGTTATAGTGAGAATGCCACGATGTCCTATTGGAAGCAGCGAAACCCTAGAATCCAAAGTTCTGATACCAAATGTTAGGAAACCAGCTCACAAAAAGATAGAAAAGATTGATCAATGCCATAGAAATAAACCTCTTCAAGGGGTCAACCTCCTTTACATTACACAAATGAACAATTCTCATATGATTAAAATGACAAAACCTCCTTTATATATATAGGAGTTTAAGGGGTCACAATATAACCAAGCTGACCTAACAATAATAATATAAAGGCACAAAAATAACAATAGAGGGATTCTATGGGGCACAATAATAACAATATGGGGACAATAGGGGCACAACAATATTAATAAGGTATACAACTACAATAGTAATGGGGGAATCACTAGTATTATAGGGACCTAACATTTTCAACCATGTTTTATAGAATCAATCATTGTGACACATGGTAAATCATGATCAAGCATAGTCTAATGTTGCATTGTGACAAAGATTGTCTCAATATTAAAATCAACCATGGTCAACCATGGTTGAACATCATATTGTGACAAAAATTGTATGGATATGAAAATCAATCATGGTCAAGAATAGTCAGCCATGGTCCAATGCTGCATTATAAGAAGGATTGTCTCAACATGAAAATCATACATGGCTAACCATGTTTATTTTAGGGATTAAAATATTTATCTTAGGGTTTATATACCTTGGGTTTATAATATAAATCCCTTAGGTTTATTAATCTAAGGGCTCAACCATGGTCGAGCATGACCCAACATCACATTGTGACAAAGATTACATCAATATGAAAACTAACCATGTTCAACCACATTTATTTAAAGGTTTATAATATTAATCTTAGGGTTTATATAATTTTGGTTTGTATTATTCCAATGGGTTTAATATTATTCCCTTAGATTTTTAGTTTTAATCCCTTGAGTTTATTATTCTTTTGGATTTATAATATCAATCATGGTCAACCACTCTCAACCATGGTACAACATCACATTGTGACATAGCTTGTATCAATATGAAAATCAACTATTGTCAATCATGGTCCAATGTCACAATGTGACAAATATTGTCTCGATATGAAAATCATTCCTGTTCAATCATAGTCAATCAAGCTCCAACATTGCATTGTGGGAAGGATTGTGTCAATATGAAAATAACCTATTGTCAACCATGTTTATTTAAGTGTTTATAATATTTATCTTAGCGTTTATATAACTTGTGTTTATAATATTAGTCCTTTGGGTTCAATATTATTCACTTGGGTTCATAATCCCTTAGGGTATTAGTATTAAGGTTATGGGTTTCTACTATCAAATATGGTAAACCATGGTCAACCATGCTCACACATGCTTTACAGAATCAATGATGGTGAACCATGGTCCAACGTTGCATTTTAGCAAGGATTGTGCCAATATGAAAATCAATCATAGCTATTTGAATAAGGATGGTTTTATAATTAATCCCTTGGGTTTATAATATAAATCCCTTGGGTTTATTATTCCTTTGGCTTTATAATATTAATCACGGTCAACCATGGTAAGTCATAACCAGTCATGGTCAACCATAGTCAACAATGGTCAAATGTGACAATGTGACAAAAATTGTCACAATATGAAAATGAACCATGGTCAACCATGGTCCAAAGATGCATTATGGCAAAGATTGTCTTGATATGAAAATCAATCATGGTCAAGCATGGTCAACCATGGTCCAATGTCGCATTGTGACAAGGATTGTCTCAATATGGAAATCAACCATCGTCAAACATATATCAACATTGCATTGTGATAATGATTGTCTCAATATGGAGATCAACCATGGGAAATCATGCTCCAACATCGCATTGGGACAAATTTTGTTTATATGAAAATCAATCATGGTCAAGCATGGTTAACCATGGTCCAACATCACATTATGACAAGGATTGCCTCAATATGAAAATCAACCTTGGTCAACTATGTTTATTTTATGGTTTATAATATTTATCTTCCAGCTTATATACCTTGGGTTTATAATATTAATTAGATTAATATTATTACCTTGGGTTCATAACCCCTTAGGGTTTTAGTATTAATCCCTTGTGTTTATTATTCCGTTTTGTTTATTATTATTTTAGGTTTATAATATCAATCCATTTACTTTATTATTCCCTTGGGTTTATAATATTTAACAATATATTTATTATCACAACAATATTTAATAATGACTTTTTTAACATAAAGATTGTCTCAATAGGAAAGTCAACCATGGTAAACCATAGTCCTATGTTGCCTTATGCAAAGGTTGTCTTGATATGAAGATCAGTCATGGCCAGGCATGGCCAACCACAATCCATTATCACATTGTCACAAGGATTGTCTCAATATGGAAATCAACCATGGTCAACCATGATTATTTTAGGGTTTATAATATTTAACTTAGGGTTTACATGCCTTGGGTTTATAAATGTTATCCCTTTCTTTTATTATTCCCTTAGCTTTACAATATCAATCGCTTTGGTTTATTAATCAAAGGGTTAATATTCCCAGGGTCTAATATTATTCCCTTCAGTTTATAATCACATGGGATTTTAGTATTAATCCCTAGGGTTTATTATTTATATGGGTTTATAATATCAATCATAGTCAATGATGGTTAATCATGGCCAACTATGTATTACAAATTCAATCATGTTCTACCATGGTCTAATGCCACATTGCGAAAAATATTTTCACAATATGAAAATCAACCTTAGTCAACTAGTTTATTTAATGGTTTATAATATTTATCTTCTTGTTTATATACCTTGGGCTTATAATATTAAACCATTGGGTTTAATATTATTCCTTTGGGTTCAAAATCCTTTGGGGTTTTAGTATTAATCCCTTAGGTTTATTATTCCCTTGAGGTTATAATATTAATAATATTTTTATTAACATAATAATATTTAATAATATTTTTATTAACATAAATACTATCTCAATATGAAAATCATCCATGGTCAATCATGGTCCTATGTCGCATCGGGACAAAAATTGTCCTGATAGGAAAATCAATCATGGTCAACCATGGTCCAACATCAAATTATGAAGGATTATCTTCGTTCAGTAGATTTTTTGACGAAATCACATCATGATATATTTGTCGACGCGTTTCAAACCAACTAGTGTGGTTCATCATGAGGACAAGTTGAAGAATCAGACTAAGGCAACAAATTAAATATAGAGATTAGATCATCCAATGACTATATTGGACCAGGAACAACTACATTTTACCATGAAATGGCTAGGTTTGACAAGGAGACTGTACTAGGACCGAGGGATATGGATAGGGAAAGTTAGCCTGGTTAATTTTATTATTAAATTTAATAGTTTAAAATAAATCAAGAAGGTTCAGTTAATTGGTAAGTTAGAGAAAATTTAATGTAACCATTCTTGGAAGCCTATTTAATTATATTATAATACTGATTAACTAAATCTTAGTTTTAACTCCATATAATTAAGGAGTATAAAATAATATATATATATTATGTAAAGTTGTATAAAATTTAAATTAATCTTATTAATAATAGAGGAATTTATAAGAAAGATTAAAAATTTAACCTAATAAGGGTCAAACTTATAAGAAAAGGGAATACCTTATCAAATATATTATTTTAAGGTTATTTAGCTTAATATATCATGATATGATTTCGCCGAAAAATCTTCTCAACAACGATATGCATCACAAAAGCCTCAACTCAATAAAAGGATTATCTTAATATGGAAATAGTTGAGTATAACTTGGTCTAGTGTAGAGTTAGGTAAAGTGTGTTTCTTTACTATGTACTTTTGTAACTTACAATCTGACGGTCATGATATGTTCTAGACATGAAATGATCCGACGGTACATTCTCTCCTCGGTATTACTGACAATTGATCCTCGGCTTAACACCCGTTTGATCCACGATCTCTATGTAAAGAGCATGGAGGGTCATTTTTAGGGTGATCGTTCATGAGATAAGCTTATGTAAATTTTCATTCTTTTATTAATAAATTTCCTGAAGCAGCTGCATTGGCTCAGGTCATGGAAGGTTTCCCTCTTTGAGAGTTTTAACCACGTCAATAATATTGGTGTATTGATCTGTGATCTATTTGTGAGTGGTTGGTGAGCTTCGGTATTGTAGAAAGAATGCTGCAACTACTGGGCTACTAACTTTACTTTTATCAACCCGGTAGTTCATAACAAACTTGGAAGCATCGGTGTTGTATGCACAAGTACTAATTTCCACTGCAAGTTGTGACTTGGTCAACTGGCACAAGATCGCTAGGAGCTGAAGCCAATTTATATAGATTTCAGAAGAAGATCTATCTGTGATGAAAGGAAAGAAAGGTTACTCTACATAGGCTATTCTAATTATAGAAAGGAGAAAGACTCGGATGTAAAGCAAAACCTAGTAAAGCCTACTTAATAAGCTAATTCTACTTTTTCCAAAAACACCATGAAAACCATGAAAGAAATGCCATTACCTACTCAAGGAAGTAAAAAATATCTAACCATGCTATTTTTGGGAGTAAATACACAAAAAACATGTTTTTGGATTTTTATGTATTTTTATGTGAATTTCACATGCATCTAATTTAGTGTGTATGGGTGTGGCAACAAACAGGTGGCGTTGGAGGGTGGTTTTGGAGCTTGGGAGGATGTAGATGGTGTGGATGGGTCTTAGGAGTCTTAGGTGGCCTTCTAAAGGCTTTTCCCATGCTCAGCCTTCAAAAGAAATCCTGTAGGAAAAACTATAGGAGGACACAGGAAATCTATAGGAGGAAAACAGGGAAACTATAGGAGGCCTACAAGAGGAACCCGAGAGAAATTTTAGCTATTTTAGGGTGTGAGAGTGGGTGGAAAAGGTGGATGAAGGATGGAATGAGGTGTTAGGGCACCTAAGTTCTACCATGAATCACCAGGAGAGACAAATATTATTGGATTTGCTCAAGCAGAGAGGAATAAGTTCTATGAAAAGTAAAGGAATCTAGGGGAAAATTGAGGTGAGGTTTGGGAGACCTATAGGGCATGGATCAGATGGAGGGTGTGATTGATGGTAGGCTGGATTAATGTTCGAAGAGATCTACTACATAGAAACTGACAGTCAGCCAAGAAGACCAAGCAAGTAATGAAATGAGTGCATCTAGAAAAACAAAGTTTTGCATTAAAATGATCTAAACTATGATCTATAAAAGGAAATGCTAAAAAATGTTGTATGAAAGGAAATCATGAAAGAGGACTATTGCCAATCAGGAAGTGAACATGATAAAGGATATTTGGGGCAAAGAAAAACTAGACTATTAACCTACTAAAGAGCTGTAAACACTAAAAGTCCTATGAATGAGGAAAACCTATGTTTTTGGGGCAGCAAGAGAGACTTTGCCTCAAATCATGGTCCCTGAGGAAGGAAGAGAGGCCAAGGCACTATTGCTAGCCTTTTGAATCTTTTCTAATGGCTGCTTAATCTACTACAGGAAGCACAAATGGAAGCGAACTACTAAATCATCAAAAGCAACATATTCTTAACCATAAAAGAAATACATCTAACAACAAATTAATCTACAAACTGAAGTAAAGCATACAAATAAAAGTAAAGAGAAGCTTGTCTACTTGGATTGGGCCCTAACCCAAGAACTTTAGCCCTCTGACGTAACTCAATGCTAGCTCAAAAATGAGTCCATCTTCATTATCAAAAAATAGCACGATTACATAAAACTATCACCAAAATAGTAAGCTCAAAATTTGAGCAGAGTTTACATAATAAAAGAAAATCCAACCCTAATGAGGCCCTAGGCCTTCCTACTTATACATCTGAAGCTACCAATGCCTTCCTTAAAATTATGGAGGCTTGGCTGCCAAAACTCGAGATAACTATCAGTCATCCTTCACTTGCTCAGCTACATTCTAGTGCATGATTCATCTGCTTGTACTCCAAGCTGAATGAAGGGGAATTCGAAGTGAGGAGTAATAAACGAGGGGGATTCCCTCCCATAAGTCCTGTCCTCTATCTACTTTGAGTTATTGTTGCCATTTGACCACTGGATCCTTGACTTTAACCTTGAATTCCATCAATAATTTGCATTAAATAAATGTCAGTCCACATGGCATTATAACTAACTCAACTCACTCTATAAGCATAAATATAATCAGAAAATCATACAATAAGCTAAGAGAATGGTTGATTTGACTAGGTTAGGAGGTAAAATTAGCCTAGATAATTACCCATTTATGAGGCTCATCATCACCTCCCTACTGAACGTGTTGCTCATCCTCTGAGAAGCTTAGTCAATCTCCTCATCTTTTATGGCCCTAGTGGCCTCCCTAGCATCTGAGGTTCCTGATGTGGTCTACTCATGTTGGTCATAAAACCCTGTTTCTCTATTTATGTCCTTCCACTATTCCTTCTCTTCTTCTTCTCTTCTTCCTTCCAGCATGCCTAATAGGAGTGGAGGACTCAGTTTGAGGCCAATCCATTTGACGTTTAGTCTTTGCATGGAGTGCTTGTACATTAGCACTCTTTTCAATGCCTCCTTCCACCTCATTGGGGAACGGGATTCTCTAATCTGCAAGTTGTGGGTTAGGGTGTCCCATCTTCTCATGCATGCATGCCCATAGTCATCCCAAAGTAGCCTTTTCATATCTTCAGAATGTACAATGGCATGTGCCTGATTGGCTAGATATTTAGGGGCAATCTGAGGGTCATTGGCAAGAAGGTTGTGTGTGCTGAGAGTGCCATAGGATTTGATGGCTCAGCTCTTATCATCAATGGTCTATTCTGCTCCTTTATTATTAACCTCTTCATTTCTACTGCCCTCAATTCTTCATGGTTCATCCATGTGGCCATGGCCATTAATTGCAAATCCCCTAGCTTAGCATGGGGTTCTCACACATTCATGTCTACGAGGGCCATGTTGTGTAGGTAGAACTCTTCCATCTTTGCCTTATCCTCTGAGGTGCTTTGGTCACATAAATCCATGAACTACCTATAGTCTTGGAAAGACATTGTTCCTCTTTGTGCCAAAGTCTTTATTTGGAATTGAAGCCATTGATCCCTTACGTAGAGGCCATAAGGTTTGGCTGGTGTTCTGCATTGTAATGCTTCCATGGATAAGCTGGCCATGTATGCCAGCTGAGTCTCTTTCTCTTGCAGCTGCCTCTTGAGTAGTTCATTCTCATTTTCAAGGTTGCTTCCTGTAATGGCCTCTCTGTCTTTGAGAGCACTGAATTCTTTGCCCATTTCCCTAAGTTTGTTTCCAATGTGGCCAACATCCTCAACTCCTTTGGATTTGGCTATTTACATCCACCTATGTGTTCTCACTCTTTCTTTCTCCAATTTGAGAAAAAATGGAATTGCAAATTTCTCTGGGATTATCCTACCTCCCTCAAGTATATTGTAATAGGAGGCAAGACTAGGATGGGGGTCAGATTCTTGTAGCTCTTGTGCTTCCCCTTCACCTCTAGGTGTCCCCCTATCTTTTTCTCAAACTTTTGAGTCTCCTGTAGTTTGGATAATGTCTCTTGTAGGACTATTTGAGCCCCCTGTAGGTCTGGTTTTGTGTCATGTAGTACTACCTTTCCCTTCCATGTAGAAGATCTGGGAGTCCCCCTCTCATAGGTTATAGGTGTCTTCGAAGGAGATTCTTTCACCTTGGAAAATGGTGAATTTTCAATGGTAATGGGAACTTTTGAAGAGGGCTGAGGTTTTCCTATTTTAATTCTTGTGCTCTTCCTTGCCCTGAAATACATGGAGGTCTTTCTTTTCCTCCTCTACTTTGGCTTGCTAGAGTACTGAGGGTAGTGAGGGTAGTTGCTGCTTCTCTTTCCAAAGTCTTAGGGGGCTCTTCTCCTTGCTCTGCCTTCTCTGCCTCCTTTTCTCCCTCTTCTGTCTCTTTTTCTGTCTCTCCAACTTTTCCCTCTATTTCTTTTCCTTCCTCCTCCCTTTCTTGCTCTTCTTTGACACCACTGGCTTCATCTTCTCCTCCTTGTTCTTCCTCCTCCTCACTACCAGTAGGACTGACATCATAGGTTAATGCCTTTATGTCATCCTCAGTTGTCATATTTTGGAAAACTTCCCATGCTATAGGGAGTGTAAAGCTGTGGAGGGCTTCCTCTACTAGGATTTTGATTAAGCCATGGTGAGCCAACTACCCTAAATTTCCTGCTTGTACCTTGGTGCTAGAGTCAATGAGGGGCTGAAGGAGGAAGTAAGGGATACTGAGCTTTTGAGGTACTAGGGTATCTATACCAAATGTAGCTTTTAACCCCGTACATAAATTACCTTCATACGAATTCTAAACCACATAAAATAAAGAATGTGAGAGCATAACACATAAAACACATATACACAAATATTTTCCCCTGGATCCCAAAATTGGGACTACCAGCTTGACTTTTCATTATGTTCCTTTCAATGTTATAATACATATTTATACATTTCAAAGTATCTAATACCATGGACCGAAAACCATCACATCCAAAACAATGGATCAAAAACCATCACGTCCAAAAACATGTGTGAAAATCATGCACAAAACCATAGGTGGGTTTGCCGAACCTATCATAGGTTCGAAAACCAAAATTTTCTGGGGTGCTACCCCGATCCCCATCTAGTGGGGTTACCTGCACCCTGCAAACCCCCTGCGACACCCCCACTATGAAATCAGAGTAGCAAAGGGGGGGCTCTGCCCCCCCTCTAACCCCTAGTTAACTACGTGGGCTAGTCATGGAAAGAATATAACACAACCCAATTAGCCATAGCAAGAGTGTTAAATTCATGACAGTTATTTTCAGAGAAATCAATATACCACTTGGATGCAGCACCTGTAAGAGTTCGCTGGAAAAGCCGAAGATGAATGGAACCATTGATGTAGGAATTCGAGGAGCACCAGAGGTGATATCTCATCACGTGGGCTTACAGATCCTCCTTCACTTTTCCTTCAAACTTTGGAAAATCGCTCGGGAGATTTGATGGGACTAGAGGCTAATATGGTGAAAGAAGAATCAAGTCATTTGTGAGCCTAGACACATATGGTAATTCCAGTGTATCCAAGAATGGAAATTGAGTATTGAAAGGTATTTAAGGTCGATAAGCGAACCCGGCTAGTGAGATGCATCCCTGTTGGCAAGGATTTTGTCCCCATAGTGGAGGGTTTTGTCCATATGGAATTTGATTTTTCCCCCACTATAGGTTACCATGTACGTGTGGACGGTTCTGACCTTGAAAGCCTTGAAGATGTCCAGCCATAGGCTAATAATAAAAAACATATGGGTTAAAAAGGCTGTTGAGCCTACTGACCTTGGATATATGTATTTTGCACCTGATGCCCCTTGTTGGGTTGTGTTATATTCTTTCCACATAGTTAACAGGGGGCTTGAGGGGTACCCGTAACCCCACTTTATGGGGTCTGGGGCAGCACCCCAGAAAATTTTGGTTTTGGACCCTATGTTAGGTTGGGCGGACCCACCTATGGTTTTGTAAATGATTTTCGCACATGTTTTTTTGGACGCGATGGTTTTCGGTCCATGGTTTTGGACGCGATGGTTTTCGGTCCATGGTTTTCGATGCGATGGTCTTCGGTCCATGGTATTGGATGCTTCAGCATGTATAAATATGTATTGTGACATTGAAAGGAACATAATGAAAAATCAAGCTGGTAGTCCCGGTTTTGGGATCCAGTGGGAAATCTCTGTGTATACGTGTTTTATGTGTTATGCTCTCGCATTTTTATTTTTCATATGATTTAGAATTCGTATGCAGGTAATTTTTGTATGGGGTTAAAACCTATATTGGTATCAGAGTTGTTTTGGCTTCAAGGGGACGCCTTTGTTGTTGAGGGGTTTCGCTTGGGCCTGTGGTAGACCCTGCTCAGTGGGAGATCTGCGAGATCGATTCTGGTGGTGAAAGAAGATGGCAAGCAGCAGAAAGATAGGGATTGAGAAGTTCAATGGTCAAATTTTTGAGTTGTGAAAACTCAAGATGCAGGATCTGTTGTTGGATAAAGATCAGTGGATCGCAGTAGATCTGGGTACTAAACCAACGAGAGTGACCGATGAAGAATGGAAGAAGCTGGATCAGAAGGCAAAGAGCACAATACGATTGTGTGTCTTGGATTCAGTATTGCTAAATGTATCAGGGGAAGCTACGGTGAAGGCTTTGTGGGACAAGTTAGGGACTTTGTACCAATCTAAGTCTCTAGCGAATAAACTATTCCTGCGGAAAAAGCTGTATAACCTGAGGATGAAAGATGGAGACTCGGTGACAAAGCATCTGAATGTGTTTAACACTGTGGTAAGTCAGTTATCATCTGTTGATATTAAAATTTCAGATGAAGATAAGTGCATCAGTCTATTGTGTTCTCTACCAGATTTGTGGGATAGTTTGGTTATTGCAATAGGTAGCAATACAAATATTTTGCAGTTTGATGAAATAGTCTCAACCTTGCTGACGGAGGAAATGAGACGGAAAAATATGGACAACTAGAATGGTGATGCCTTTTCTGTACGAGGACAGTACTAGAACATAAACAAAAATAAGTCATTGAGTCGGAAATCTAAATCTAGATAGAGATCTAAATGTGCAGGAAAACCTATAAAGGTGGTGTGCTGGAAATGCAGAAAGGAAGGCCCCTTTAGAAGGGAGTGTAAATCTAAAGCTCTTGATAAAGGAAGGGGATTTGGTGATGCTCCTTCTGCAGAGGTGAAAACCACCTCAGATGAAGGTGGGGATGTGTACTTGGCTTCTTCAAGTACACATGTAGATCATGAGGCATGGTTAATTGACTCAGGTGCATCCATTCACTTTACTCCCCATAGAGAGTGGTTCTACGAGTATGAGAAATGCGATGGTGGTGATGTCTTCTTAGAAGATGATAGGAAGGCTAGAATCGTTGGTTGTGGAAAACTAAAGTTGAAGTTGCAAGGTGGAAGGGTTAGAACCCTTCCGGGTGTTCTGCATATTCCTGCACTGGCCAGAAATCTGATTTCTGTAAGAAAGTTGGATGATGCAGGTGTAAAGACAGTGTTCGAGAAGGAAACCTGCAAGATGGTTCAAGGAGCACTGGTATTGATGCGGGGAGTTCAGATTGGAACTCTGTACAAGCTGCAAGGTAGCACTGTTGTTGACGGGTGCAATAGTTCTATGGTTCCTGAAAATGGAGCAGAAAATCTAGTGGTCTCTGGAGAGAAGACCATGCTGTAGCATCAAAGGCTTGGACATATTGGAGAGAAGGGCCTTCGAATACTTCATGGTAAAGGTATGGTAGAAGGTATGAGTAATAGCTCTCTGGATTTTGATTTCTGTGAAAATTGTGTATATGGGAAGCAGCATCGGGTGAGTTTCCCCTCTGGTG